>NEWO01000940.1:116500-144368 GCA_003013225.1 Phalaenopsis aphrodite
TTTCTCCTAAATTGAAGCCAAATAATAGGATAGCTTAGGAAGTCATCGAAGTTCTCCTTCGGATACGTGGCATCCTCTAGTGTTTCCTCCTTTGGACTCCAAAATAAAATGTTCCAAATTTGAACCAATCCCCTTTACACTTCTCAGTCCGATATCTTTGAAATGTCTTTACCATTTGAACTCCTTGAAGCTAATTTTTCTTGATTTTATTGAGAGTGTTCTTAAGTAACTTCTGTTATCTAAGATGTAATTAACTATAGGGGCTTGCCCTTATAGGAAGCTTTTCCCGAACCCAGCAAAATACAAACCCTATTTAATTCCTTATATTAAATAGTGGAACTTGTCGGCCAATATATTGGTTTCACAGACCAAACAGATGTCATAACTTTCTTTAGTTTATTTGATCGAGCCTCACCCTCAATTCTTGTGTTCATCCTTTGGGATAGATACAGGATTTGAGGAAAAGCGCTCTTTCATCTAAACTATGAAAATTATGGGGTCAGTTTGACTTCATCTTTTTCAAAACCCAACTTTTTAAACGTCCTTCTGAAGCGGGCAACGGGATTTCAATTTTGATGACCGACAGCTTCTTATGGGCAAACCCCACACCAAAAATAGTGCCGACATTTAGGAAGGATTTTTTTTTACAGGAAAAAGGAAATTTTAAGATAATAAAACAGTAGCAAATAGTGAGGAGTGCATTGCTATAATTTAGAAAATGCTTTCTAAAAAGCTTAAAGATCTTGGTAGCTTTACAATTCATTGTGCAATAGGAGACAAATTTTATGGGAAAGCTTTATGTGATTTAGGAGCAAGCATCAACCTTATGCCATTATCAATATTTAAGAGATTAGGATTAGGAGAAATAACACCTACTAATGTCAATATGAAATTGGCAGATCATTCAATAATATACCCTAAAGGAGTTATAGAAGACGTCCTAATGAAAGTGGATCAATTTATCTTTCTCGTTGATTTCATTATGCTAGATATGAAGGAAGATAAAGAGATACCTATAATTTTTGGGAGACCTTTCTTAGCCACTGGAAGAGCAACGATAGATGTGCAGAAAGGAGAATTAACTATGTGTGCCAATGATCAAATAGTTTCATTTAATATGTCCAAATCAATGAAATACCCAGCAAAAGGTAAAGATGATGAATGATATAGAATTGATGTTATAAGATATTCAAGAGAATGTCATTTCAAAACAACATATGAAGAGAAATTTAAGATGAAAGAGTTGGAACAAAAGCAAGAAATGGAATTGGATCAATATGAAGATATATATAAGGATAATTGAATTTATGTTTGAGAAAGTTTTGAAGTTTTGGACATTACAGAAAAAGATACATCTTTTTGTCCATCAATTGAAAAACTTCTTGAGCTTGAGTTGAAGTTTCTTCCTGAACACTTGAAGTATGCCTTTTTAAGGGATTCCTCTACATTACGTGTTATAATTTTCTTAAAATTAACTATAGAAGAAGAAGAGGGTTTGATGAAAATTTTAAAGGGTTATAAAAAAGCCTTTGGATAGAGAATTGATGATATAAAAGAAATCAGTCCTTTAATTTGTCTGCATAGAATTCATATGGAAGAGAAATGTAAACTCAAGGCTAATCCTCAAAGGAGATTGAATCCTATTGTGAAAGAAGCTATTAAGAAATTTTTTTTTAAAGTGGCTAGATGTTGGAATTATCTACCCTATTTCAGATATTGCATGTTTTAGTCTAATTCTCTGTGTTCCTAAGAAAAGAGGAGTGACTGTGACCTCGAATAAACATAATGAGTTATTACCAACCAGATAAGTCACAGGTTGCTGAAACTGCATTGATTATAGAAAATTAAACCCCACCACTATGAATGATCATTTTACATTGCCCTTTCTAGATCAGATGCTGGATAGACTAGTTGAGCATAAATACTTTTGTTTTATGGATGGATATACTGGTTATCTCAAATACAAATAGTTCCAGAGGATCAAGAGAAAACAACTTTTACCAGTCCTTATGGTATCGTTGCTTTTAGAAGATGCCCTTTAGTTTATGTAATGCACATGCTACATTTTAAAGTTGCATGATGGCTTTTTTTTGTGATTTAATTGAAAGTGGGATTGAATTTTTTATGGATGATTTTTTAGTGTTTGGAACTTCATTTGACTCATATTTAGAATATTTATGAAAAGTTCTTAAGCGCTGTGAAGAAAAAAATTAGTCCTTAATTAAGAAAAATGTCAATTTATGGAAGGTGAAGAAATAGTTTTGGGACATCAAATTTTAGAAAATGGTATGGAAGTAGACCCTACAAAAACTCAAGTGATCGTTAATTTACCTTATCCAACAAGTGTTAAAGAAATTAAGAGTTTTTAGGACATGTTAGATTCTGCAGGCGATATGTTAAATACTTTTTAAAAATTGCTAAATCTTTATGCCATTTAATTAAAAAAGATGTAATTTTTTATTTTGATAAAGAGTGCCTAAAAGCTTTTCAATTATTAAAAGAAAAATTAGTCAATGTACCAATTATTGTTTCACCAAACTGGGAAAAGGCTTTTGAATTAATGTGTGATGCTTGTGATTTTGCTATTAGAGCTATTTTATGATAAAAGCATGAAAATATTTTCAAGGTTATCTACTACGCTAGTAGAACTCTTAATGAAGCTCAAATTAATTATACCACTACTGAAAAAGAGTTATTAGCCGTAATATATGCTTTTGATAAATTTAGCTCATACTTAATTGGAACTAAATGTATAGTACTTACAGATAATTTTGCTATTAAGTATTTAATGAAAATAAAGATTGAAAAACCAAGAATAATAAGATGGGCTCTTCTTTTGCAAGAATTTGACTTTGAAATGATAGATAGGGAGTTGAGAATCAAATTGTTGATCATCTGTCCGGGCTTGAATTAGAAAAATCACTCTGTTTTGAAAAAGAATTATTGAACATTTTTAAGATGAAAAATTGTTCAATGGTAACGAGTGGCGTGTTCCATTGTATGTCGACATCGTGAACTTCATTATTAGTCATACTATATAATATGGAATGACATACCAACAGAAGAGGAAATTTTTATATGAAGCAAATGTTTATTTTTGGGATGACCCATTTTTTATATAAATAAGGAAAGGATCTTATTATACTAAGAAGTGTGCCTTTAGAAGGAACTAATGAAATTATCTAAAAATGTCATAATTCAAAGTTTGGGGGACATTTGGGTGTTGATAAAACAACATACAAAATTCTATAATCTAGATTTTATTCGCTTACAATCTTTAAAGATGTTAACGCTTATATCAAAAATTGTGATCGATGTCATCAAGTAAGAAATATTTCTAGGAAGAATGAGATGCCCCTCAATTATGTGTTAGAAGTTGAGATATTTGATGTTTGGGTATTAGATTTCATGGGACCATTTATACCATCTTTTAGAAATTTATATATATTGTTAGCAGTAGACTATGTATCCAAATGGATAGAAGTTGTTGCTTTACCTCAATGTGATTCTTAAAGTGTTGCAAAGTTTTTAAGAATGCCTATATTTTGTAGATTTGGGATGCCAAGAATAATCATAACTGACTGGGGAAGTCATTTTAGAATTGCAATAAGGGAGAAATTAATAAAGAAATATCATATTAACCATAAAATTGCTACTGCTTATCATCATTAGACAAGTGGTTTAGCTGAATTATCTAATAGTGAAATTAAAAGAATATTGGAAAAGTCTGTAAATTCAACTAAAATGGATAGGTCAGCTAAAATTGACTATTCTTTGTGGGCTTATAGGGCAACATACAGAACTCCTATAGGAATGTCCCTACACAAGCTAATATTTGGGAAAGCGTGTCACTTACCATTTGAACTTAAGCATAAAACATATTGGGCAATTAAGGAATTTAATTACAATTTAAAAGATGTTGGTGAGAAGAGGTTATTGCAATTGAATGAGCTTGAAGAGATAAGGAATGAATCTTATGAAAGTGCCAAGATTTACAAAGAAAAGATGAAGATGTAACATGACTACTATAAACTAAGCGATTCGTGGAAGGCAACAAAAAGTTATGTGTTTGTTTTTATTGATATATTTTTGTGTGTGAATTAGAAAATTTTGGTAGTATTTTTTATTATATATTGAGTTAGTGATTATTCTAAGACCTTAAAAGATGACTTAGACATGGCAGAATGAATGTTTGGACGTTAAGTTGACTTGTGCTAAATTGAGCACTGACGCTTAATCACCAAGATACGACGCTTAATCGTAATAGGTAAAAAACATGTCTGAATTTGGTTTCAAGAAGTTCTAACCGTGAATTGGTTGACTTGAACATGTGAGAGCAGTTCTAGGACGTTCCTAGGAGTTACGGTGGATATTAAAGCCTATAAATAGAAGGGGTATGTAAGGATTTTTATTACAATTCAATTCTAACCCTAAAACATAAGTGAAATAGTGAGACATTTTGAAAAATGTCTTCTTAATAGAGTGATTTGAAGAAGAAGAAGGAAGCAATGGGAAAGAATTTTATTTGTCAGAGTGTGCAAGAGATGTATAATGGTTTCCTAGTCGTTAGTATCAAAAGAATAAAGGAGAAAATCACTAAAATTAAGGCTAGTGTGGCTTCAATTGAAGCAAAAGTGATTAAAGTTAACGCACATCTGGATCAAATGGGATGGAAACTTAAGATGCAGTTTAGCCATACCAATTTTATAGAAGAAGCAGACAAGGTAGTGTATCTGAAGAACAAGTCGATTGAAGAAGGTTCAACTGGAGTTATTAATCATCGTTCGTTCTTTTAGATAAACATTCTAAATGTTTAAGGAGAGACTAACAAAATGCCAGATTTTGTTCCATCAACTAGAGATTTGAATTAAGTTTGTGATTTTGTGTTTTTGTGTTTGGTGTTTGTTAATGTTAAATATGTTTAATGCGTTTTTATGTTATGTTTGTCTAGTGTTAATGTTAGGAATTTTCTCATCCGAGAATATTTGGAATGAGAATTTATTTATTTGAAAGTGTTTGTAATTTTTTATGAATTAATATAAATGTTTTGTTTGTGTGAAATTTTGTGTTATTTAGAGTTGAATTGAATTAGCTTAATTCGGTCAATCTTGAGTAAGAGGAGAGTTAAGAGGGAAGAAAATAGTATATAGAATGTTTTAAGACTGTAAATGGTTGGTTGACTTAGGCTAGAAGTTTTTTTCAATTATGTTGAAAAATCTAAAATTTGTATACTGGTGCCTAAATGCCAAAACCCACGCTTAAGCGTTGTCTAAACCGAGAGACAGGTGCGTAAGTGCTGAACCATTTGTGCTTAAGTGCTGATTCACGAAAATCGGTTTGCGAACAGTTTTGAATGAATTTTTGAGTTAAAAAACACCATTATCACACCTCTCTTCGTCTCCTTCTTTGGTTTTTCACGAACTGGGAGCTAGGGTATCACCTAGTTTGAAGATTTCTTATTGGATTCAAACCAAATTTGTTAGATTTGATCTTCTTTAGGTAAGAGCATCACTTCTATACCAAAATTTTAAATTTTCACCATGTATTTTTAGCACATTCATTAGCAACCCAAAAATCACTATTCATGGTGAAAATTTGAGAAAATGTTGGAAAATGCATAGATTTATTAGTTTAAACCTTTAGAAGTTGATTTTAGTGATCTGAAGTTGATTTTAAAATTTATTTTGAATTTTATACTATTCATGGTGAAAATTTGAGAAAAAATATTGGAAAATGCATAGATTTGTTAGTTTAAGCCTTTAAAAGTTGAGTTTAGTGATTTGAAGTTGATTTTGGAATTCATTTTTGAATTTTATACATTTTTTTAGAAAACAAAACTAAGAATGAAGAGAAGCAAGGGAAAAGCTCTATTTGATTCAAGTAAATTTGTTAGTGCTAGAGCTCAGGATCGATATAGTGATGCACTGCATTCGAGGAAATTAATTCCTAAGCAACGTTTTAAAAATTCGGGAGGAGGTGTTGAAGAGTTGATTATTAGCCGCCAGTGGGAGCAGTTCTGTTATTTTTCTGCTATCACCGTGATTTCTGTGTTACGAAAATTTTTTGCTAATTTGTCAGAGGCTGATGAGGTACGAGTCATAGTGAAGGGGAAGACAGTACCATTTTGCTTCTGAGGTAATTAATCTATTTTAACATTTGCCACCAAGTACTTTGTGTTTTTATGCAAGCTATAGTTCTACTGAGGAGGATCTAGATAAGATTATTTCATCTTTGACAGCTGGGAGAGGATTATAGAAGATTTAACATGAAAGAAGAGTAAACTTCAATACTTCCAAGTTGGATGCCACTGCAAAGGCATGACATTATTTTATTTCTGCTCGTCTGCTGCCTACAAATCATTTTGGTAAAGTGACTCAAGAGAGAGCAACTTTGAATTACTGTATTCAGTAGTCCAAACCGATTGATATTGGAGGATTGATTTATATATTTATTACGAATTCTGCTGTCGCTACTACTACTGCATGTTTGGGATTTCCATCTTTGATCTTTTTGCAAGCAGGCTGGTGTTAGGTATGATAGTTGGGAAGAGATCTTAGAACTGCTGAAGCCCATTACCTGTGTGAATGTGAAGAATTATTCACATCATTATTTTTTTAGTTGGAAGGGTATGGTTGATTATCTAGCATTTCTGCTGCTTCTACTTCAAATGCTTCTACATCTCATTCTTCTACATCACGGGGTCAGACTTTTGGTTCTAATACTCAGTCATAGATTATGGAAAGGATATTAAATAATGTTATTTATACCAATGAAAAAGTGGCAAATTTAGAGCATTCTGTAGAGCATATGGATGAGTATATGAAGACACATAGTAATTATGAGGGTGAATTCAACTTAGCTATGGAAAACCTTATGAGAGAGAACAAGAATGTTGTATTTCCTCAGTACCCTAGATATCCACCAAATAAGCCTACAACTATTTAGCATAGTGATGATAGTGATGCCGAGGAGTGATGATTAGTTGTGATCTTTAGTTTTGTTTTATGTTTGTAGTGTATGTATTGTTATGAACTATTAATAGTGTAGTTGTTTTGTACTTTTTATTATGTTTCTAGTGTGATTATTGAGAATGCTAGTTTTTGTTATGTTGAGATTATTTTGTTTCGTACACCTACTATGATGTATTTCTTTTTAGTTATTATTTATAGTAGTAATTGTTTTAATTATGTGTTGTATTTAGTTAGTTTTTTTTGAACTTAGTTCTGGAATTTTAGGAAGGTTTAAAATTTAGCTAACTTGCTACATAAAGCTGCATGTTTAAAATTTTCAATTTGCTACAAGTTTTTTTTTTTAATGTTGTAGTCATGTATATTTGTTAGTGTGTTTTTTTTGCTTTTATGTTATACTCCAGTTCATAGAAGTCTGATGAATCTCTATAATTTTAGAAAACTAAAATTTGATCAATTAAAATTTTACCCCTGTTTTTAATTTTTGTACTAGCATATTTAGAATAAAAAAACTCTTGCAAGCATGTTATAGTTAGTTTTCATTCCTTCTATTTATATATGATGCTAACATGTTTTATTTCTATTAAATATTTAAGTTTGGGGGATTGAAAAATTTTAAAGAAAGTTAAAAAGTTTATTTTTTCTCAATTGTAATTCAAATAAATTTGATTTTGATTTGAAAAATGATTATTTATATGATGTTATATTAGGGAAGTAAAATTTTGACTCTAGAAATGAGTAAGAGAATTTAGTTAAAATTCATAGTAATGAAGAAAAACTTAAAGTTAAAAATCTTTTTAGTGTGGAAAATGATAAGTGTTGTGTAACTATCTTTAGTAGGAAAAATTGTATTTTGAAAAATTTAGAAATTTATATTTTTTTATTTTCAAAACTTAAATTTATTTTATTGAAATTACTTTTCAAAATTATTATTATGTTTTTAAGTGAAAGAAAAATATCAACTCTTTACTTTAGGAAAGGAAGAGTAAAATTCAAAACTCTTAAAGGCATATCCAAATATATTAATCCTTGCGTGAAAAAGAAAAAAAAAGGAAAAATAAAAAGATAAAGAAAAAGAAAATGAAAAAAGAAAGAAAAGAAAAAATTTTAAAAAGGGAGGAGAAGCTTGATGATAAATGCCTAATAAAAAATTGGTTCCACATTTGATCTTCTTAAAGTATAGGACTTGAGAAACTCCTGAGCTTAAGGATATAATATAGTTGATAAACTTTTGCTTTTTAAAAGAATTTAAGTGGAGATGATCAAATGCCTAAAGTCTATATTTGGAAAATCTATAATATTTTGGATATAGATAGGAACTCATATTTTCTTGTTTCCTAACATTGATAATTTCTAAACTTTAAGTTGGTCTCATTTACTAATATTTCTTCTAAATTAGACTACTATATTTGTACATCAAAATTTTAGTAACATCTAAAGAAACTCATAAACATTATCTACTTATGTTAGTTTTTAGAGATTGAAAGGTCACTTGAGGATAAGTAACCTCTTAAGTTTGGGGGATTTCGATACACCTAAAATATATTGTTTCTTATACACATTTTTATACCTATTTTTGAGACATTGCTCTTTAATAAAATGTATTTGTTTTGTTTTCTTGTAGGTATAATCAAATGGATGAAAATTGCTAAAAAAAGTGAAAAAGGGTCAAATTTGAAGCAAAAATGAAGAAAAGTACAAAATTGAACTGGGGTGCTCCACCCTTAAGCGCCAGGTACCCCATGCTTAAGTGCCAAAAGTAGTCATGAGATCAATTATTTAATTTGAATGGATTTTTGAAGAGGTATTTGAAGGAACCCTTGGTAAAAACATGGGAATTAGCCCATGGACACAAAAATTCATTCAATTGGCTTTTCAGGAGGTAACTTCTAGAAGATTTGTTGAATGGAGATACATTTTGAAGGGACACCAAGGCACCTTTCAGATTTTTATTAAAGATGACTTGGATCATCAAAGCCAACCAATGCTAGAGGCTAGCCATCTTTCAAACTTTATATCCTTCCACCGCCGTTGTCGACCACCTTTAATTTATTTTATTTTATTTTGAGTTTTAGTTTGTATTGGGAGAGAAGGAAGAAAATTCAAAAGAGATATTTTGAGATAAGTGTTTATCTTTGTGTCTACACTTGGTTTTAGTTTAGATTTCTTGTTTGTGTGCATGATTTCTACTTTTGAACTCATGTGTAGTTGTATTTTCTCCAGAAATTTTGAGTAGTTTTCTTTATCTTCTTTTTTAAAATGATAAGTGATTAAATATTTAAAAGGAAGTTGTGTGAAGTATTAGACTTCAATGTTGGAAGAGGTTGTGATGATTTGAAACCTTGCACTTCATTTACTTCTTGATTTGACCAGTTAAGATGTTAATACCTGTTGTGAGAACATGTAAGATCTGAGATGTCATTATCTCAGTCAACAAATGGGTGGAATCACATATTGATTTCTTAAAAGAGAATGTAGTTCATGAGGTTGAGTGCAAATAAATAGGGAAATATATTTAAAGGGTGTAGAATTAGAGGAATTTAGAGTGACATGTTAAAGTCCCTAATTTGAATTATAGTTTTAGGTTTTGATATGAGATGTTAGCCCCCAGGTGAAGCGAGAATAGAAAACTCTAGACTGATAGCTGGTATCTTCCCTGCCTAGCCGGTTTTCAAGACTATTAAAACTATAGATTAGCCAATGTTCTTTATAGCATCTCTAGTAAGGGTAAAGATTATTGTTGCTCCTATTTGACACAACACGTTTAGCATACTTCCACAACATAATTTCTGTATTTATCACAGATTCATGATAAGAAAAAAGATATTTATTAATATTGCACTATTTTAGTTAAATTAATTAGTTTCTTACTTTATTTTAAATTATCAAAAATTACAAAAAAAAATCAAACTTTCATTCCTATTTTAGCATCTTAAGTTTAAGTAAGAATATATTGCTAAGTAAATTTTGATATCTAAAATTAGTCCTCCCTGTAGGATCGATATTTGGGACATAATCAGAAAATTTTATATTACTTGATAACGATACATATACTTGCTTAATATTTCATATTAAAATATTATAAGTGCATTCTTATTTGCTTCATAGTGAAAGATTTACCTAGCTTTTTCTTTGGATCAAGTTTTTGGCTATGTTGTAAATTAAGAATATCTATTAAGGAAATTAATCACATGCATCACATTTTACATTTATATATATATATATATATATAGATATATATATATGGATAAGTCACTTGGGATTTTTTATAAGTAAAATTGTGGTTTGACTACCACTTGGTGGGATTTTTTTATTGGGGGCCACCATTGATCTCAAATGAATTCTATAAATATGATTAGATATGATATTTGAAGAATAATACAGTATTTTGAAACATAAAAACCTGACCTAATAATAAATCTAATCATTTAAATGAGGATAATCTTTGGAATTTATGGATCTAAAGAACAAGAATTTGTCCCTTACCATTGAGTGTAAGATAAGGTTTAATTTATTATGGGATCTAATATCTCTATGAGGAGTCTACCTCATACTTAATTACATATGAAGAATTGATCTTTATAAAACACTTAAATAAAGTTAAATCTTATATTTTTCTTATTCATTAATTAATTTTTATGGATTTAAAGGGATTTAAGACTCTGATGAAAGACATTAGTCTAGAAATAGGTTAACATAACATGAGTTTTAAAGATTTTGACATTTAGGATTGAGCCCAACAATAGAAAACTGGAATGGTGTAGAGATTGAATCAATGGATATAGTTTGAGAAATTTAAGTTAAATTTGATTTTGATTTTGATTTGGGATGGTTTGAATAAAATTGGAGTTGAGCATGAATTGAAATTAATTTGGGTTGGGTTAGAGACAAGCCTATAAGGACTGCGTAGAATTTAGGTTGACATTAGATTAAATTTAGATTTTGAATTCAGTATAGTTTGTTTTAGGTTTCGTTGACTTGAGGTTGTGTTTAAAAGGACTATGTTTAAATTGATTTGATGGAGTTAAGTTTATTTTGATTAAGGTGAATTGATTTAAAGAAAATCAAATTCTAATTGTAATAAATGACAAAAGATTATTAGATAGAGGTGAATCCTTAAATTAAATATTTCTAAGAAGGAAGTTATAGGTGCTAACCTTTATTTGGGAGTAATGCTCACTGTCAATATAGCTATGGCTTTCTGTCACATCAGAAACATAAGTAGCCTCATACTATTAACCATTAAAATAGCAAAAGTTTTACCTTATCACCATAATAATGACTTCTGGTAGTCCTTCCCTCAACAAAGTGATATATGAGTATCTTTGTCTATAACATGGACTACTTCAATCTATGATACTCGATGGTCATCGTGGGTAGCTCAATATTTTATATATGTCCTAGTCCTTTTTACTAATCTTTGAGGGTGAACCTAGTAAGAAAATTTAAGGCTTCTAGACTATACTAATATAGGGTATGAATGTGGTCAAAAGCTTTCTTCTGCGTTTGTAATCATAAGGTCGTAGTTTTGAACTATCCTAAGTTGTGGATATAAATAATTAGAGTTGACCAAATTTAATTTATTTTTATGGTTTGATAATTAAAAACTAATATATTTTCCCCTTGAAATGGTCAGTTGTGGTGACAAACTAGGGTATTTTAGATTTTTTTAATTATTTTTTAGTTCTAAAAGAAGTTATGGTCATACATTTAATCAAATGTTATTTTACCATCATATGGTTCAATTTTCTCCCTATGGTTTTGTTCTCCCTCCTATTATTTTGATTGTGATTGGGATGGTGTATTTTGAATAAATTATGATAATTTCTTAATTTCAAATTATGATATTAAAAATTCGTTTGTTTCTCGTTAAGATAATTCAAATATTTTTTTCATGAAAAATTTTTGATTTTCTGAAAAAATAATTTTATCATTCAAAATCTTTTAGGATATAAACTTTTATTTTTTATCAATAATTAAAACTAAGATAATGCAAGACTTATATACTCAAAAGTCATCCGTTCTAGAGGGAAATGTATTCATTCTTATAATCAATTAATCTAGTGAATATATAAACTTGCCTATGCTAAACAAGTAAAAGAGAACATGACAAGTATATGCATTTTTGAAAAAGCAGTTTGTTTTTTTCTTTTACAAAAGGTTCTCTTAATGAAAGGATCACTTTAAGAAAGAAATCCTTAAATTTAAGGTAACTTTATAAGTTTTAAAGGAGTTCTTAACTTCTTTTTGAAGATATTTTCTTTTGAGAGTTTATCTTTTAAAAGAGAAAATTTCTTAAGAAAGAGGTTTTTAAGGAAAATCTCTTTTAAAAAAAAATCTAAACATTTATTGAAATTTTAATTTAATTTATAAGTAAAACTTTTATTTACAGGAAATTATAAAAACTCTTTAGAAAATAATTTTGTTTGAAAAAGGATTAATATAGTGTAGTAAATTCCTTCTAAAAGAAAATTTTAAAAAAAAATTATTTTAAATTTTTTTTATCTATTAATTTATGAAATTTTGTTTTTTAGAAAAAAATTAAAAAGATTTCTTAAGAATTTTAAAAGAGATTTATAATTTCTCTCCTTGAGCGTTTCGATGTTTTCAATGATTAATATTTTTTAGCCCATTTATTTAAAATATAAAATCTTCTTATGGTCTGATTAAGTTATAAAATTTTTAAATTTTAGTGTAATTTTATCTAAGGCATACATATTTTATTTATTGAAATTGATTATATATTTGAAAATATTATATATTTGAAAATATTATAATTTGAGCACATTTAATTTATCTATACAAGTAAAATATTTTGTCTTTAAAAACCTTTTAAATAATTATGAGACACCCTCTTCTCTCCCTTAATATTAGGATCTTTATTTCTCCTCCCATACCTCTAATTCATCAATCAAATTTTTTTTCCATTATCCAATCTATTCATCATAACATGTTTAATAAATGGAAATAAAGAAGAAAGCAACCGCACATGCATAATGACAGAGAAACATTCAATCACATACAAATTTATGCAATTTTCCATATCACATATATCTCACTATTTTTCATATATTTTACATTTACCTTGATATTACATAAATGAAAGGGAAGTAACATCACATTTTATTTTAGGGGAAGGAGCATTATTCGGCCCCCTGTGCTAATCATAAAAGGTAAGTACAAAGATTGGGTTGGGTTGGGAGAGGATCCCCAGTCTAAAAATCCAAAAGAAATATACTGCACACTCATAAAGGGTTTACTCAACCACAAAAAAATCCACTCAATAACAACCAAAAAAATTATACCAAAATTGAAAACATTAACAAAAAAAAGTTGTATACCCAAAGCACCCATCTCCAACAAAACATGAAACTGTAAGAAGAATAAAAGAGGCCAACCGCACTCTGCATATACTCAAGACAACAATCCATTTAAGAGTGGTTTCCCTATAAGAACCATAATCCCAAATTTAACAAGAGATAGTAGCAGCGAGCATGGATGAGTGCAAATTTCCTTGAGAAGGAATCAAAAGCAGTAGTCCTAACAATGTGCATGAAAAGGAGAAAGTTTCTACAAAAAAAAATTAGAAAAAACCAATTAGCTCACTATGAAAACTACATAATAAGAGCAACAGTCGAGCTAAGATCGAACATAACCCCTATGACTGGAAAATAAAACCTTCTAGTAAGCAAACTATCCCAAATGAAGAGCTAAAGGAAAGTTATAATTTCGTATAAGGAAGGTATTTCTTCCAATAGCAGAAGAGAGTACATGACATACTCCATCTAAGGAATGCTATGAGGCATATGTCCAACCCCAAAATAATAGCTAAAGGAAAGTCATAATTCCATATGAGGATGATCTTACTTCCAATAGCAGAAGAAATTAAATGTCATTTTTCATTTAAGGAGGTCTTAAACTACTACTCAAAGATGTCAAATGTCGGTAATGGGAAGGAATGCTATGAATCTTATATCCTATCCCAAAAGAATAACTAAAGGAAAACCATAATTCTATAAGAGGAAGGTCTTACTGATAAATAGCAAAAGAGAGTAGATGTCATTTTCCATTTTAAGAGTTTTTATACTACTACACAAAGATGTCAAATGTTTTTAATGGGAAGGAATGCTATGAGACTTATACCCCATCCCAGAGCAATAGCTAATGGAACGCCATAATTCCATATGAGGAAGGTTTTACATCCAACACCAGAAGAGAGTAGATGCTCATTTTCATTTAAGTAGGTCTTATGCTACTATATAAAGATGTCAAATGTCGGTAATGGAAAGGAATGCTATAAGATATAAATCCTATCCTAAAGGAATAGCTAAAGAAAAGTGATAATTCTGTATATGGAAGGTCTTACTTTAAATCACAGAAGAGAGTAGATGTCATATTTTATCTATGGAGGTCTTATACTACTACTCAAAGATGTCAAATGTCGGTAATGAGAAGGAATGCTATGGGACTTATATCCTATCCCAAAGGACTTGCAAAAGGAAAGCCATAATTCCATATAAGAAAGGTCTTACTTCCAGTTGGAGAAGAGAGTAGATACCATTTTTCATTCAAGGAGGTTTTATCCTACTACTCAAAATCTCCATAATGGGAAGGATTAATATAAGGCTTATATTCAATATTAAAATAATGGCTAAATGAAAGCCGTAATTCCGCATGAGAATGGTCTTACTTCTAATAGCAGAAGAAATATGTACAAAGTACTTAAGGAGGATTGTAATTTTATGAACCCTTCTCGTTGATGTGATTTCACTTTATGTGTTGAGACATAAGTTTTATGTAGGTTCATGTAAATTTTTATTTATAATTTGTCTTTTTTTTTCATTGTGAGCGATCAATTTAGCATTTCTAGACCTACACAAGCATTATTAATAGCTCAGATTTTTTTTATAACAATACCAGAGTTCTATTTTGTTACAAAAGATACCATATATTGTCAATAAAAAATTTCAATGTTACATATTGTGTCATAAGCAAAATGTTGTACATCATGAACAAAACTATTAGCAAAATACAACACCATATAATGTATAATGCTATCATGTCTCTGTCTGTCATCATATTGACTCGGAATACTACGAGACTTACCATGGACATCATGCACTATGACATAATATTAAAAATAATCTTCTTTAAGTATATCTCACTTGCTTGGATATTGACAAAGTCATGGTAATTCTAAACGTTACAGTCCCTAAAGCTTTGGAATAGTTTGAAAACCAATAAGGTGCTTTCATAATGCATTCTTCATAATATTATAGAGATTTGTTGCCTGCTTACTCCTGGTATGCGGTGTTTAGCAATATCAGCTTCATTTCCTTGTAGAACTAGTATTGATCCTCATGGAAGATGAATCTGATAAGAGCGATGAAATTCTCCTGGTCCAGTAATCTCAATTTATCTTCCAAACACTATAAAAGATATGTTCAGTAAATATACTGTGCAAAATGGTCTTTCAAAATTGTGATGGTCTATATGTGTCGGGATGCAATCTCCCTCTTCATAGACATTAATGATGCAACTGTTAGGGATACAATCTGGTGGCATTATGTTCTAAGCTACCAGTGGCTTGATGATCTGAATAATCATTGTGGGCAATGAATTTAGTTGTTCAAGGTGTAGAATTCCTGGAGGATTCCCATTTCTATCTTTAGGGCGATTGTAGAAACATCCAAATTGGATTGTTACTCATCCTTTGCCACATATCCATTTGTTAGGCTCTGAATATCTCCTTTTCAAATGCCTAGCTTACCCACTATCACGTGCTTCCATCACATGCTTGACAATAGCTGCTTGTTAATCTTCATAAAAAACTTTAGTGACCAAATGGATACCTTCGAGTATGTTGATCCTTTGGTTGTTAACATTTTAAAATTGTTCAAAGTGATGTTGTTTGATAGTCTAAATGCATTTTGATTATTATTTAGAAATAAACTATCTTTCTGTTAGAGCATCAGATACTGCAAAGTCAAGAACTGCGACACATAAACTTGGTACAAAGACAGTCCTTTCTATTCCTTCTTCTTCTTCAAATTCCGAATTTTCAACAGCTAAGATGGGATACGCTTCTCCAGCCATATATTCTAGAGACAATAATTTGAAGTCAGCAAAATTTTTTGTAATGACTTTAGGGTCTAGTCATTCCCTTTTTTGAAGTTTTTAAAGTTATTTGTTGTGATTTTTCCTTTGGGTTCGTGTTAATTTTGATGTTAATTTTAATATCCTGGTGATGAATGATTCCAAAATCCCATTAGTTGCAGAAACTAAGAATAATTTTAATCATCCACTTTTGGTTTTGCTTTTTATTTCATAGTATCTTGTTGTCGAAATTTGAACTGTAGTATAAATAGTTTTCCCTCAGCTTCTTCTTTATTCAAAATGGGCAACAGTGGTCCATTATATAACACTTCTATCTGTGTCAAAATGAGATCAAAATAGATTCTTGATCCTTTTTCTATGCATCGACGGTCTAGTTCCAAATATATGCCACTCCGAAAAGTGAAAAGAAGTATGTTGCTTTACACTTTCCTGCGTTCAACAGGGCAACGTAAACATGTCAGACTTATATCCAATTTCATTTGTTAATTAAAAACTTTTGTTTTATGATTATCCTTATATTATGATTTTAAATGTCATGTCTAGAAATCATGCTCAAAAGCACCTCCTTAAGGAGGAAAAGAAAATCTAAAATAAGGCAAAAATGTCATTTTTAAACAAATGAAATATATTTTCATTTTTATTGTCATTTTGTCCAATTTACAAAACAAGTCATTTTATGCATCAGAATATTTTTTTTTAAATACCGCCCATTGATTTAGGGTATAATTCTTTCTCCTTGTCAATCTATCAATCGGTAGGATCCTCCCAAATACAGCTTTTCAAAAACATATGAGCCATCCCATATTGGTTTAAATTTTCCACTTATTTTTTGGTGGGTGAGGATAGATCTTCAAAGCACTAAAACCAAATCCACTAATTGAGATGTTCTTGGATGAACCAACTTATCGTGGACCCGTATCATTTGTTCTTGATATAACTCCAAGTTCTATTGTGCTTTTAAGCATATGCCTTCTAAGCTTTCAAGTTCTTCAAGTCGTAGATTTGCATTTTCCTCCTTTTTTATTTTATTTGCCACTGCTATTCTATAGGATGGAAGTTGTATCTCAAGTGGAAGTATAGCTTCAGATTCTAGACTATAGCAAAAGTTGTTGATCGTGTCGGTGTGCCATATGTCATACGATTGGCCCCTAAAGCATCTGGTCATCACTCAGGACACTGTCTTATAATGTTAGTTAATGTCTTTTTCAAGATTTAAACTATTGTTTTATTAAATACCTCATCTAAACATTAGCTTTTTGGATTAAAATTGTAGAATATTCTCAATCTATTCCATGTCTTTGGATGAAATTGTTTATCTTTGTATTTTAAAAGGTCAATCCATTGTCTAAGAGATTCTTTGAGGAACTCCAAATCTGTAAATATTTTGTGTTTGGAAGAAGTGGAGGACCTATTCTGCTTTGACTTCTTTGAGTGGGACAATTTCTCTCAATTTAGAGAAGTAGTCTGTGGCGGCTAGAATAAACTGATGGCCTTTAGATGATGGAGAGTCTATAAAGCCCACTTTGTCTGTGCGTGATACAACTTAAATATATAGTATTTTTCATACACATTTTTATACCTATTTTTGAGATATTGCGCTTTAATGATAGGTATTTGTGTGTTTTTCTTTTAGGTACAATGAGATGGATGAAAAATGCTAAAAGGAGTGAAAAAATGTCAAATTTGGAGAAAAAATGAAGAAGGTGCAAAAATGAACTGGGTCACCTAAGCACCCAAGTATGTCACCTATACGCTAGAGGCTCTGCACATAAGCACTAGGTACCTCGCACTAAAGCACCAGAAGTAATTACATGATGATATATTTAATTTGAAGAAGGTGCAAAAATGAATTGGGTCACTAAAGCACCAGGAGATGTTTGAAGCAACGCTTGATAAAAATGCAAGAAATAGCCCATGGATACAAAAATTCATTCAATTGGCTTTTGAGGAAACTACTTCTAGAAGAATCATTGAATGGAGACACATTTTTAGAGAGACACCAAGGCACCCCTTGGATTTTTATAAGAAAAGACTTAGATTTTCTAGGTGAGGGGCCAACCACTGATCAACTTTGGAGCCATCATCCATCTAAGTCACCGCCGCCGCCATTGTCGTCCATCTTTTCTTTTTATTTTGAGTATTAGTTTGTATTATGATTTGAGTTTTGTTTGTATTCAAAGGAACTTCAAGATAGTTTGTGGAGGGGATTTGAGTTAATTGTTTATCTTTGTGACTATAGTTGGTTTTAATTTAATTTTTTGTTCGTCTGCATGATTTTTAATTTTTAACGCATGTGTGGTTGTGTTTTCTCCATGGATTCTGAGTAGCTTTCTTTATCTTTTTTCTTAAAATGATAAGTGATTAAATATTTAAAGGAAGTTGTGTCAAGTATTAGGCTTTAATGTTGGAGGAAGTTGTAATGATTTGAAACCTTGCACTTCATTTAAATCTTGATTTGACCAATTAAGATGTTAATACCAGTTGTGAGAACATGTAAGATCCGAGATGGTGTTGTCTTAGTCAAAAAATGGTTAGAATTACATATTAATTTCATATATAAGAATGTAGTTCATTGTGTTGATTTCAAATAAATATGGAAATAAACTTTTAAAGGGTGTATAATTAAATGTAAAGATGGGAATAGGGTGTCTAAGCCTACCCTGATGATGGGCATGATAATAAGATGTCTAAGCTTACTTGAAAAGTAAAAATGGGAATAGGACATCTGAGCCTACCTTGAATGTAGAGATGGTAATAGGGCATTTAAGCCTACTCCAAAATTGTAAAAATGCGAATAGGGCATTCAATCCTACCCCAAAATTGTAAAGATGAGAATAGGGCATCTAGGCCTACTTAGAAAGTGTAAAGAAGAGAATAAGGCGTCAAAGCCTACCTCAAAAGTGTAAAGATGGGAATATGACGTCTAGGCCTACCTCAAAAGTGTAGAGATGGGAATATGATGTTTAAGCCTACCCCAAAAGTGTAAAGATGGGAATAGGGCGTCTAAGCCTACTATGAAAGTGTAAAGATTGGAATAGAGCGTCAAAGCCTACTTCGATAGTTTAAAGATGGGAATAGGGTGTCTAAGCCTACTCTGAAAATGTAAAGATGGGAATAGAGCGTGAAAGCCTACTTTGAAAGTGTAAAGATGGGAATAGGATGTCTAAGCCTACCCTGAAGGGGTAAAGATGGAAATAGGGCGTCTAAGCTTACCCTTAAGCGTAAAGATGAGAATAAGGCATCAAAGCATACTCCAAAAGTGTAAGGATGAGAATAGAGCATCAAATCATACTCTGTAAGTGTAAATATGGAAATAAGACATCTAAGCCTACCAAGAAAGTGTAAAGATGAGAATAGGGCATTAAAGCATACTCCGAAAGTGTAAAGATAGGAGTGGAGGAGAAAGGTTGAAGAGATTTGTGCGGAGTAAAAGACTAAATGGTAATGTGGAGGAATTGGTGTAAATTCATTTTATTTTCTTGTTGTCTTTATCAAATTTAATTATCAAAATATGTTTTCAAAACTTAATTTTTTGTTGGTTGTTTTTTCAAAAAGATATTTTATTTAAATTTTGTTATCATTAGTTTTTTTTTTGTTTTGTTCTTTGTTCATCATAGTATAGAACCAACATATTGTTTTGTGGCTTTTTATCCATCAAACAAAAGGGCAATTTGTCAAATATGTTGAAATCTGAAGGAATTTTCATTAATTCACTTCAAACAGGTATTACAGACTAAATACAGGCTAAAGCATCAAAAGAGACAATATGCTGAGCACATCTAAAACACCATATGCAGAATAGATATCATATATGCTGGTCTGATGCAGTACAAAATGTAAAAAAAGCTATCTGTCTCTCCTCTATGGGACGAGCTCCTGATCAAGCTGACCTACTAAGCCATGCTCCAGGGCAAGAATTTCTCTTGGCATCTACTTAGAGGTACAACCATCTCATAGCTTGTATAGTTGTAGCTCCTCCAATTCTGGATCTAGTTGTAATCCATACAACATCTTGTTGTCATCCATCCTTCTCAATGTAATAGAAACTCTATGTCGTGGCTCTCGATGGATGTAGTGCTTTGCTAGATCGGCTCCATTTCCCTTCAAAATTAATACCGAACCCAACAACAACGGAATTGCAACTGATCATCTGAACTCACCAGGTCTAACACGTCAATTCTTTCCCAAAAAAAATGTCACTTTTACTCATTAACAAGACCATGCAGAAAGGTCTGACAAAATTGTGGTGATCTATATGTGAGGGAATATAGTCTCCCTCTTCATAAATGTTAATAATACAAGTGTTTAGAATACAGTCCACTGGCAGCACACTCCATCTGACCATCATTTTTATCATCCACTTTAATGTGGGAAGCAATGGATACACCTCGTCGTGTCTTAAGATGCCCGGGGGGGTTACCTTGCCTATACCTGGTGAGATTGTAGCAACAACCACATTGGATGGTTTTCCTTCCTTTTCCACACATTCACTTTCATGGTTCTAAATAAGTTCTTTCCATCAAAAGGCCAGCTCCGCCTCTATCTCTCAGGTCAAATATACAGTAAAGAATACTTCCTTCCTCACTTTTAAAAAATTCTCTGGTGTACAGCTCCATACCTTCCAGTATATTGAATTATTTTCCCTGAATTTCTTTATAGAATTGAAATTCTCTCTTCTTTACCTTGCTCATCGTATCTGATTCTATCGTGGTAACCCTCTGCAACAGTCGCAGTTGTTTCCTCATTTCAATATCCGCAAGAATCCATGCCTATGCTGTCTCTATATCCAATGGGATGTATAATTCTCCAACAAAGTGGTTGGTTGTATAAAATCCACTGTCGGTAGATGAGTACTCCTCTAGAGTACTGTAACACTCTAAGTGAAGGACTTTTTATTCTAGGCATTCTAAAAATGCTCCTATGTCTGGTGTCTGTCTGGGGATCCTAGCGTTGCACGTTGGGAAACCCTCAAAAAGCTCATCTGAGATTGCCGGTAACGTCAACTCTGTAGCAAAATCAGGACAAACTTTGTGGTAGTGAAACTGAAGGAAGACTCTCTCATGCAAGGATCATAGATTTTTACCTCAAGAATTGGAGTAAGTAAATTTTCTGCCTTATTCAGGCGTCTTTTTTCTTCACGTAAGAAAGCTTTGTATTTTTGACAATTGGCATTTCTGCATTGAACTCTTCTTAACGTTGCATTTGGTAGTCTCTCATCATTAACACTAACTAGATGTCATGTTGGCGCAGTTATCATGGATGGCAGACGACTAGTCCCTTCCATCGATATTTGCTGCGCTATCATATTCTTCCTCTTTAGCAAAGAATCCTCTTTAGTACTGATCTTTAACAGTGATGGTAGCCCTTCTCTTAGCGACTGTCGACGTCCATTAGAGGACTTTCATAGTCCAAGTCAACCTGACTGAAGTCCAAGTCGAAGTCTATAAGGCTACCTTGAGATGCCTTTCCTCATTAAGTGTGAGATTCTAACCATCTTTAAAAGTAAAAATCAACTTTTGTCCTGACATTTTTTCTGCAAATGACAAAAAATATCAGTGTGCTGAAATTTAACAAGAAAAAGAACAAAACAAAACAATTATTAGACAAAAATTTTGTTTACATGAGAGAGCAAATTATATATATATATTTATATATATTTAAAAAGAAATACTTCATTAATTTGAGATAAAAGTTCTCTCTTAATAAGAAAAACAAGCTCTAAAGGAGGAAGTACATCTATCTTTGGTACCATAGACACTGCCCCTTGAGAAGCAAGCCATATATCAGACTTGTTTCCTTCACTGAAAATATGATTCCAAATAATCTGTATGTTATGAGTGGTTTTCATGTAGGAAATTTTCTTAAAAAGAGAGACAAAAAACCAGGGTGGGAGAGGTTGTCCTTTAACATTTGAACAAGCCAAGAGGAGTCCAGTTCCAAGATTATTAGATTCCAACCCATAGTAGTAGCAATTTTAATGGCCTATGCAATAACTAAGGTTTCATCATGTAAAACATTAATGGCTTCCATAGGAGATTGAAAATACAACAGGCATTCTCCAAAATGGTTTCTGAAAATCTCCCAAATGCTAGCACTGATCCTCCTAAAACTGCCATCAGTGTTGATTCTTATCAAAGTATATGTGAGTTTTGTGTAATGGATCAGAAGAAAGTTTAAATTGAAAAAGGGTGAAACCTTTGAATTTCTGAAGAAAGCCACTCATAATCTTAACCTTATAAGCCATGTAATTAATTATCTCAAAGATATAAGGATGGAAATTGATGCTGATTTGAGCAGAAATAGTTTCACCACCATAATATTTGTTGTTATTCCTTGCCATACAAATGAACCAAGTAATAATGAAAGGAATTATTTCAACATGGTTATCTTTCCAGGTTCTCCAACAGTCAATAAAATTATCATAATCCAATAGATGAGTAGGGATATTATGTTTTGAAGCAACCTGCAGCCAGACCTCTTTTGCAATAGGGTAGGAGAAAAACAAATGAGAAAAGGATTCCTCATGTTGGAAGCCCAAATTACATTGTAATGGGCCTTTTAAACCCTTAAGTTGAAGTATATCATTAGTAGGAATTATTTTATGGAAGCATCTCCAAGCAACGAAAGACATAGAATGGCTAAGATATTTCACCCACATGGCTTTACCCCAAACCTTTGAAGGTCATGTATGTAAATTGTAATAACCAAACTTGGTAAAGGAAATATGATGAGGATTTTTTGTCACAATTCGGTCAGGGTTATGTGGAGTTATAGGGATCTATTTAATTTGATGCATCTATTATGAATTCACTAAAGAGGCCAACATATCTTTGTTCCAGTCAATGTTGATATGAGAGGCTGAGAGAAGAATCAAGACTTATAGGTGGATCCAATTTACCATGAAGTAACCAATTGTCTAACCAAAAATCAATTTTGCCTTCCCCAACTTCCCAAATAAACAAATCTTCATCAACATTTTTTATTTTGAAAAATTCAGATCAAATATGAGATTCTCGAGTTTTCTTCAGTGTGGTTGTGGATGGGAGTGTTTGCAATACTTCATCTTCATGAAATTAGCCCACAGAGACTTCTGCTCTCAAAATTTGATCCAAAGTTTGCAATATAAAATATCATGTAGATGTTGTAAAGACTTCATACCTACTCCTCCAACAAAAATAGGGAGACATGGTTTATCCCATATAAACCAATGGGCTTGTTTATTTTTCCCTTCCGACATAAACTTTTTCAGCATCACCTCCTAGGTCCTCTGGGTACTCTTTTTCATTTTCAGTATGTGCATGATGTACATTGGGAAAGAGGAGAGAATACTTCCCAGTAAAGTCAATATTCCCCCCCGAGAAAGGTAAGCATTGGTCTAGCAATAGATCTGTTTAGAGATTTTAGAGACTGCATCATCAAATTGGGTTTTCTTCTCCCTCCCCTTGATTAATTGCACACCAAGATATAACTGTGAACTAGCAGCAGATTTGAATCATGTTTAATCCTTAATACAATTCTTGGTAGCTGCAGGAATCTGTTTGCTAAAGATAAGTTGACATTTGTTAAGATTCAAAGAAAGCCCACAGATCTGTTGAAAAATATTTAGAAGACTAAACACCTTCTTCACTACAGGTTTGGAAGCATTAGAGAATAAAATAATATGATTTTCATAAATTAAATGACTTAAGGAAAAGTTAGCGTTATTGGAAAATCTGAGGTACTGCTTTTCTGAGAAATGCTCATTGAGAGTCCTAGAAAGATAGTCCATTGCTAATATGAAAATAGATGGAGAGAGGGGGTCTCCTTGTTTAAATCCCCTAGAAGTTTGAAACTGTCCTTCAGAATTGACATTCAACAGGATAGTGTTGAAATTATTCTGAAGCCATCTTTGGATCACCTGACAGAAAGAATCTTTGAAACCTCTTGCTCTAAGAACTTTCAAAATAAACTTCTACTTGATACTATTATTGTCTTTTGAAACATCAAGTTTATACATGAGATTTGCCTCCCTGTATGGCCTGTCAATATCCAAGAAAAGCTCTTGAGTGAGTAAGCCATTATCAAAAATTTGCCTTCCTCCAACAAAGGCAGATTGGTTAGGAGCAATCAACAGAGACAAGTGTGATTTTAATCTAAACTCCAAAAGCTTTCTAATGAGCTTAGATAGAACATTTGTAAGAGAAATTGGCCTAAAATGATACCAATCTAGTTTCTGGTATCACTTAAAAATTAAAGTAATGGTGGATAGAGCAAAGTAATTTGGCATGTCAGCACCCCTAAAGAAAGCATGGACAACCTCCACAATCTCCTCTTGCACAATAGGCCAAGCTTGTTTATAGAAGGTAGAGGCAACCCCATCAGCATTAGCAGCTTTATCATCATCAATTAAACATGAAGCCTGCCAAATTTCTTCTTCAGAAGAAACAGATGTTAGATACAAACTATTAATATTAGAGAATTTAACACTAAGAAGGCTAGAGTTAAAATATTGAAGGTTTTAAACATTGGGACAAGACAAAAAAGTATGGAAATGACTGATAGCATTTAGATGAATTTGATCAGCCTCCTGAATCAAGCAGCCATTGCTATTTTTGATCCTCAAAATGGTATTAGAATGTCATATTTGTTAAATACAAGAATGGTAGAATCTTGTATTTCTGTCTCCATCCACAAACTTTTTGATTGTTGCCTTTTGTTTATTAAATTGTTCCTCCCACTGGGTAGCTCTAAGAAGGTTTGCATTAGCACTGATAAGAGTTTGTTCGTCAGTAAAACCTATTTTAAGGTTTAATTCTGCCATCTTGAGAACTTTTTTAGCCTCTTCAACCTTTGAAGTTAAGTTTCCAAAATAATTCCAATTCTAGGATTCAAGATGCTTAGCCACTATCTTCTAAATTTGCCATAGTATGATCCAAGGAGGGAGGGATTTGTTAGGAAACCAAACAGACTGTAAGAAGGATGAAAAATCAGGATGTTCCACCCAAACATTGAAGAATCTCAACCTTGGAATCAGAGAAGAATGAGTAGGAGAAATAGGTATCAATAAGGGCTTATGATCAAAACAAATGTAAGACAGATGTGAGACTGAAGTAATAAAGTTAGTGTCCAACTAAGCATGATTGACTAGGAATCTATCAATTCTTTCAGAGAGCTTTCCTCTCTTCCATGTGTCAAGAGGTCCCTGATGTGGAAGTTCAGAAATATCATTGTTTCTGATATTGTCAGTAAAGATTAGCTTCCGATTAATGCCACAGGCTTCCAAACCCATTTTTTATTCAATCTAGCCACACTATTAAAGTTCCCACCAATAATCCAATGCACTTTGACAGAAGACTTTAGCTGATGAATCTGTGCCATAACTCAACTTTTTCACCTGTAGAGCTGCCTGCATAAATAAAGGTAGCCACAGTATTAAGGAAATCCCACTGCAGAGCAACATGGAGAAACTTAGTCTGGTTATCCAAGATCTGAGCATTGACTTCATTCCTATAGAAAAATTAGATTTTATTATTTAAATTATATAGACAGTAGAACATAGGAAAATGTTTTTAGAATCTGCTGGGGGTACTATGTACCAAGGGTTTGAAAATGTCAAAGCACAACAAATTATGCTTATTAAGTAAGCTTTTAATTCTGATCTCGGAATTTGGTTAAGAAATCCCCCTGATATTCCAAAATAGAAGCTTGATCGTAGTAAATGTAAGGAATGCCCCACAACTGCTTTACCAAATAGTAAAGTTATCTGGCCAAGTTCAAAAATAACAGTTTGAAGATTGAAAAAAGGAAGAGATGGAATAAGGGATGAATGAGGAACAAACATTTCCTAGGTTAAGAACACATAAGAAACCTTCCAAACCCTCAACAGGGTACCAAGGGTCAAAGGACCAATAGAAAGAAACAAACAACATATATAATTATTAATATGAGTTGTCAGTCTTGTAAAAGACTATGTTTGGGCAAAGGCCCAAAGAAAAATAAAGGAAGGGTTAATCATTTTGGGGCGGGGGATATGAAGTGAAGGCTGGGATCTGGATCTTGTTCTTCCTCTAGAATGAGTAGGAGAAGCTCCAGTCTTCACCCTATTATCATTAGCCATTGAAATAACACCAAATTGTAATCTTTGAACTTCAGTGGCTTGATTTTTTTTCCTTTTGGATGTCTGAACCTGCCACTCTTCCTACAGAAGATTTGTCAGTACAACAACATTCCTTTTATCAGGAACAACAGACAGTTGTAAGTTCTTCAGATTATCCTTGAGAGGGTCCTCCAATCTCTCATCAGGTAAGCAAGTTAAAGGAGTAATTATAGTGACAGTGTTGAGTTCCTCCCTTATAACTCCAAAGTATAAGGAACATTAGAATCAAAATGAGTATGAGAGCTTTGTGAATTATCTAGTGAACCTTGTTCACTAGCCTTAGCTGCATTAGCCACAGGAGGAGGCATCTGAGGAGGGTTCTTCTCTTTCCCTGAGATTATTTTTTTGGATGGAGGGTGCAATCTATAACACCTATCCTTAGTATGGCCAAACATGTTACAATTCTGACAGTAATAAGGCCTTTTTTTCTAATATAACATCTTGCTAAAACCTTCCTTTGTAGAGACAATCCAGACTCTTTTCACTTCAGGCAGATAGATGTCCCTTTCTATGAGTATTCTAGCCAAGGAAGGCTTTAATTTATTGTAAGTAGGGGCATCCACTTTCAAAGGTCTGCTCAGCGCACAACCAGTATTAAAGAAAAAGGGAGGGGAAAACTAGATAATTTGAACCAAAGAGGAACCACAGATGGTTCTTTACTTGGATCAAATTGAGTTGTACATTTCATTAATTTCGTGGTGGCCCCTACAATGATTAATGATTGTATGGCAAAAAGCTTTGCATAGTCTTCTTCAACAATCAATTGTATGAATAAATGCCATCAATCAAGTATACCCAACTTCCACGCTCCAGTAAATTATAGGGAATCAAAAAAGCTCCTGACAAGCTCCCCACAAGAGTAAGTTTAACTTCCTCATTCAAGGAAGTCATCTCCTCTGGGGAAAAATAAATAGCAGGTTCCCCTTGTTTACATCCTAGTGGATGAATACAGGGGGAAACCCCCTTACTAGCAACTGTGTCATGAAAATTCTGGGGAAATACAAACATATCCATGTCTTGTAAAATCTCATTGGACTGGCCAACCAGCCTAGCGTATGTGGCTTTAGTCCATTGAATATTGGTCTCCATATCAATGGGTGTAACCATGTAAAATAGCTACAACCAGTCCCTCAGTGCCACAGAATCAAAGAAACCAGACAGGGCTCAGCCACAAAAAAATTAATGAAACAGTAACTCAGAGTGTAGTAGGAAGCCCAAAGAAACCAGGAAAACTCAAAAGAGCACCCCAAGCAATAAACTTCAGGCCAAGGAAACTTTAAAAATAAAACCAAGACCAGTAGGAAGTGTTCTTCTCCACCACTGTCCAAACCAAGAACACTAGATAAGAAGAACACCCAAAGAGTAATAAAATTGTAGTTCAAAAAAGTTTGGAAAAACCAAAAGCCCGGAAGCCAAAAAATCACTCCAACGGGGAACTCCAACCATAACAAGCTCCAAGAAGAGTTCTTAAAGGTAGAAGAAACCAAACTCCACCACCAGCTCACCAGCCAAACGAGGAAAATCCTCATGGAAACCCTAGTAGAGCTAGCAGTGCCGTCACCACCATATTCTTTTATTTATGTTATATATATATATATATATATATATATATATATATATATATATATATATATATATATATATATAT
>NEWO01000940.1:168913-188302 GCA_003013225.1 Phalaenopsis aphrodite
AAAAATCAGAGAAAGTTCCCCCTTACAGAGGCTACAATATGTCAAAATTTCAAGCCAAGGTGATGTGTCAATATGCATGGAGAATCAATTGATTCCAGATAGTATTTAATTAATTAAAAATATTTCTGCATCAAGTTGGCTTGAAAACTATTCCACATTATTTTCCTCTGGTCACTGAGCAAGAGGGTATTTTTATCTTATTTTTATGATTTTTCTACACAAAGTTATGTATTTTTGAAGTTTTGGGGATTAAATAAATAAGAAAATACCACCATCAACGTAGCTTGCTAACTCGTCCCGCTATTCACGTCTCAAAGCACTGTTTGGCTCGATCTCCTCCATCTGTTTGATACACGCTTGATCGAACGACTCCCCGTCATCATCCCCGACAGAGTGATCCCGTGCCCGTCCAAACCAAAAACTTAAGATCTTGGCCTAGACTCAACCAAATCGCTTTGTATTTGATCCTATGGACTCGTCTAAGCAAGACAAACACATCCATATGGCTAAGGTATCATGAAATCAAGCTTAAATAAATGGAGGATCAAAACAAGCTCGGGAGGAGGAGGAGTTTTATACCTTTGCTCTGAGAAGGGAAGCTTCGATCAGAGGTGCTCGACACATTCGTTGGGTTCCAAGGAGGCTAGGGATTGAGTCCCTGACCATGGTGCAAAGCGTAGGTATTATTCGACCAAGCTCATTTTCAGGTGTTGGTCTAGAGCTATGATAGAGGCTCCTGGAAGGTGGATTTTATGGGGCTCTGGCTTCTTTCACTCTTATGAAGGTGTGGGCACAAGCAATTGGAGTTTAGTGGAGTGTGGAGGTGTATTGGGCTCTGTCCTGGTTTCCGGCAAGGTTTCAAGCTCAAAATTGAGCTCCGACAATGAGAATGGATGAGGGAAAATGGTTGGGATGCTCTGAGGGGATCTTAGGGAAGCTCTGTGTGAAGTTTGGAGAGGCCTCTCTGAGAAATTTTTAGCACTTAGTTCAATGGCCATGGAGGTGGCCTTTTATAAAAAATGGGGTTATGGTGGCTGTCTTGGCCAATTAGGAGGTGTAATGTGGTGCTTAGGTGGAGGGCAGAGGAGCTCCATAGTTTGATTTGGATGAGCTGGCCTGTAAGTTTGATTTGAGTGAGATGCCATGGGGGTGGCTCTTGGTTTTGGGCTTTTCTGGCCACTAGACTGGCCAGCCGGCCAAGGGTAGGTGGCTAGGAGCTCAGGGAACCTAGAGGAGTCCATCACAAAAATTTAATGCAAATGTGCTTGTATTTGGCAAAGATATCTTAAGCATGTGCATTTTTGGAAATAAGATCCCTTAATTTGGGGGACCTTTGGTCTGTGGCTTGATTTAGGTGGTTTCATGGTGTTTTGACTGGTCACTAGGTCCAACTAAAGGCTGTGGTGGAGTTAATTTGGTGGCTTTAAGGTGGTTAGGTCACATTTTGTGCATGGGTCCAAGTGGGTGCAATTGACCAAAACTTGGGTTTTGGCTAGATTAGCCATGTCAATTGGATCAATTGATTGTTGCATTTGGTGTAGATGATCACCAGGAACAACTTTGGTGAAGAATGGAAATGGTTTTGAGCCCAATTGAAAGGTCAATTTGAAGAAATTTTGAACTTTAATCAATTTAGTCATGTTGGGCTAGGCTTGGGTCTAGCTTGGGTTATCCTTGGGCTAGGTCCAAATTAATAGTTGTGAATGGTTAATAGGGACCTGATGAAGTGTTTTCAACATGAATTGGATGCCAATTTGGAGGTTAAGCCAATCAATTGGGTGAAATTTGGGGACTGAGCCAATTTGGGCTAAATTTGGGAATTTTGGATTTAGGCCAAAATCAAATGGATTTGAGGCTTCCCCAAGGCCAATTGATGGTTGATTTTGATGTATAGGAATGTTATAAAGATTTTTCAACATTAATTGAGGCCAATTGACTAGGTCATGGGTTTAATTTGGGGAGACTAAGTCATATGGTCAAAATTGGGGTTTTGACCCAAATTAGAATTGAGTTCAAATCATGAACCAATTGAGCTTGGATTTGGTTTATTTTGGTCATATAAAAAGTGAATTTGAGTTTAGGATTGAAATTGTGGTCAATTAAGATCAAATTGATAGACATTTGAGATGAATTTGGGGAATTTTGGGTCTTTAAAGGGCAATTTGGGGATTTTGGTTAAAGATGGTCAAATTGGCCAAATTGGGTCATGTAGTAGTTGAAAGAAATGAAATTGGAAATATTTGGTATTTATCGGGATTTTCTAGGAATTTATGGAATTTTGGGATTTTTGGATAAAGAGGGGTATTTTGGTAATTAGGGGGTTTCCTAGGGGTAAATGGCCAAGATGGGTATTTTGGTAGAGTTGAGGTACCAACCATCACCAATAAGCCATGGACCAAAGAAAACCCCATTTTGGGTCCTCTACATAGTGGTCTTAGCCAAACTATAGCCCTAGGGCTAGTAGTTTTAGGGGACCATCTACATGAGTATCCCAAAAGATCAAGGGATCTAGGCTAGAAATTTGAGTTCAGGGTTGTGAGTGATTGTGAGTATAGATGAGTGTAGATGAGTGCCTTAGCTCCAGACCAACACCCAAGGTCAACCCTAAGGTTCAGTAATCCTAAGGGTGGCTCATCTTGAGTTTCCCCCACAGTGACCCCACCTACCAAATATTTAGAGGTTGAGAGCAATATGTGGAACTTCAAGTTGAGTAAAGAAGAGGGTAGAGGGTTCCATGTCTACTTTTCTAGGAATAGTCAACAGGAAAAGTCCTATGGCTAGGCCCTAGGCTACTAAAGAGGAAAAACTAAACCTCAACCAAAAATGAGGTCAACAATATATATAATGATGGAGCTTGGGTGGTTGGTAGGCTGGTGGAGGATGTTTGCTTCTTCTTCTTTGCTGATTATTTGGTGGGCTGGAGGTTCTTCTTGCACTTAGTTTTCCTTAGTATCTATAGTTTTTTTGTTGTTGTCTTCTGGTTTGTCTTGGTTTCTTTTTTTTTGATTGAGTTGGGGTCACTACTTGGTCTGTGGTGGTGACCACATTGGTGGCTGAGGTGGGTTTTCTCTGCTGAAGTCTCCCTTACTGTTGGATTTTGTGGGGAAGTGTTTAACTGTCACTTGGTTTACTGTTCCAATGTTTTTTTGCTTGCTGGTTCTCTATTTGGTGGTTCATCTCTTTTCTACCAGTGCTCTGAATGGCTGCTAACAATTCTTTAGACACAAATATCCAATGGGCCAAGGCCACCTATGCTGAGGTGGTTGGTCACCATAAGGAGAATTTACAAAATATGGATAAATTAGTTTTTCCTCAGGAGTTTCATGATACTTTAGCTGGCAAAAGGACTTCTCCCTGTATTCATCCCCTTGGCTGTAAAGAGGGGGAAACTACAGTTTATTGTTCTCCTCAGGAGTTTATCTCATTAATTGAAAAGCTTAAGCTTACTTTGATAAGGAAATTCTAACTTGGTCACCCTAAGATGGAACTTATAAGGAGCGTCTTTGAGTCCTTAAACTTTACTGGTGCTTGGCAACTAGGTTTGCTAGATGGTAGGCACTTGCTTATTCAATTGACAATAGAAGAAGACTATGCTAAACTCTTTGTCAAGCAATCTTTAGTTATTGGGGGGGCTACCATGAAACTTTTAAAATGGACTCCTGGATTTGATCCTAGCAAAGAAACTCCTGTGGTTCACCTTTGGTTCAAGCTTCCTGGTCTCCCTATTCTATTTTTCAAGTTGAATGCCTTGTTTAATATTGGGTTTGCTTTAGAAAGACCCCTTAAAGTTGATGCTCATATATATAACAAGGCAAGGCCAGCTCTTACTAGAATTCTTATTGAAAGAGATATCACCTTGCCTGAAGTTAAAAGAGTGTGGATAGGCTTTGAATATTATGGCTTTTGACAGGAGGTGATCCTTGAACAAAAGCCTTATTATTGTCAACATTACAAAATGTTTGGGCACACTAGAGATAGGTGCTATAGGCTACAACCACCATTGAAAAGAAAACATTCTTCTATAAAGGAAATTGACCCCACTCAACTTCCTGGGGTTAATGAGGATGGCCTATAGGATTAGGCTCTGAGCTCTGCAACCCCTTTTGCTTCTAATACCCCTCCTTCCCCTCCCAATGAAGTGCTAAGAGAGGAACCCAACATCATTACTATAGTTTCCCCCACAGTTGATTCCTTTGAGGAGAGGTTCCAGGATCCACTCCAAGGACAGTACTTGGAGACACAACATGTGATTGAAGGAGAGAAGGTTACTGATTTGAACCACCTATTGGGGGAAGACTGGGTTATGCAGACCTCAAAGAGAAAGAAAAAACAAACCACATAATCTCAAAGATTACAAAGAGAGGCAGCTTCCATTGGCAATATTTTGAAGGTTGGATCATCTTCTAGACCCTCTAGAGGAAGAATGAGATCTAGATCACAAACCTCACTCCATATTTACCCCTAAAATGTTTAATTTCTCTCTTATTTGTTTGTTGGCCTCTGGTCATTTTAAGTATGTCAGAAGACTTTTAATTTTTTTCCTTAGCTTCAGTTGTCCTATGTTGAGAATCGGTCTCTATGGCCTTTGGGTGATGGCAGACTTCTATCAACCCTTCTATATCTTCTATCTAAGAAGATATGGAAGACTGTTTATTCTCTTACTTTTGTTTCAATTCAGCAAGTCACTGGTCATTTCTTTGGGTTGTTGTGATAACAGTAATATGTTGAGAATGGGTCTATCTAGCCTTTGGGTAATGGTAGGTTCCTACTTGCTGTCCTCTACCCCTTTTCTAGAAAGATATGGGAGCCTTTTTATTTTCTTCCTTTGTCTCATTTCAACAAATCATTGGTCATTTTTTTGGACTGTTAGGATAGCAGTCCTTTGGATTCCATTTCCCTTATCTATCAGATGATTAATTTGATGTGTTGGAACATCAGGGGGATTTCAGATCAGAAATCATTAATCAGAATTAAATAGTTGATCAAGAAGCACATGTTATTGTGTTTTACTATTCTTGAACCTTTGGTTCACTGTACCCCTTGTAGATTTAAAAAACACTTCCCAAGTTTCAAGTGTAATTACAATATTAATAAAAAATTTGGTTTTCCTATAGAAGGAATCTGAATGTTCAGATCTTCGATGATCAGACGTAATTTCTTCATATTCAGCTTCTATGGGATTTTCTACAAATTGAGACTACCTTCATTTATGTTGGGAGTTCTATCAGTGATAAAACTACATTATGGCAACAAATCTAGCATCTTAAATCTTCTTTTCATGGACCTTGGTTCATTGGTGGAGACTTCAACAGTATAGCTAGATTGAATGAAAAATGGGGAGGGAAACCTATGGATATTACACAAATGTTACTCTTTAATCAGAACATCAGAAACACTGACCTTGCAAAACTTCCACATCAGAGGCCTCTTGACACTTGGAGAAGAGGCAAAATTTTTTAGGGAATTGATAGATTCATCGTCAATCAAGCTTGGTTGGATACCAACTTTATGACTACTATCTCCCATCTTCCTTACACTTGTTCTGATCATAGGCCTTTACTAATCTTTATATCCCCAAATACTGTTGTTCCCTTACCAAGATTCAGATTCTTTAATGTATGGGTGGAACATCCTGAATTCATTTCCTTTATTAAGTCTGTCTGACTACCTGTTTCCTTTTTCCCTCCTTGGATCAGACTATGGCAAATTCTGAAAAAAGTTGCTAAATTACTAAAAGCCTGGAATTGGAACTGTTTTGGCAACCTTACTGCAAAAGTTGAAGAGGCTGAAGCTACTGTGAAATAGACTGAATTAAACTATCAGATGGGGTTCTCTGATGAACAAAGCCTGATATTAGCTAATGCTAATCTGCTTCAAGCTATTCAATGGGAGGAGGATTTCTATAAACAAAAGGCAGTCATCAAAAAGTTTGTTGATGGGGATAGGAATACAAAGTTTTACCATGCCTGTATTAAACAAAGAAGACACTCCAACACCATCCTAAAGATTAAAAATCACAATGGTATTTGGATTTAAGGTACTGAAATAATTCACAGAGAAGCTATAGATCACTTTTAAACTCTGTTATCTGAACCTCATGAGACTAACCTCCTGAACTTTGATCCTAGCTTACTTAATGAGAAATTTTCTGATTTTCATTGCCTGGATTTAACATCTATTCCTACTGAGGAAGAAATTTGGAAAGCTCTACGTTCTATTGATGGTGACAAAGTGGCTGGTGCAGATGGCTTTACTTCTACTTTCTATAGAAAAGCATGGGAGGAGGTAAAAGTTGATGTTGTGAAAGTTGTCCAAGCCTTCTTCAGAGGGGAGAATATGCCACATTAAATTGCTCAATCCACCATAACTTTAATCCCAAAGGGAGACCAAAAATCTAATTGGGATCACTTTAGACCCATCTCTCTTACCACTGTGCTGTCTAAACTTATTAGCAAGCTATTAGATTTTAGATTAAAACCACACTTATCTTGAATGATTTCTCCTAATCAGTCTGCTTTTTTTATGGGAAGACAAATTACTGATAATGTGCTAATTACATAGGAACTTTTTCTGGATATTAACAAGCCTTGTAGGGCGGTAATCTCATATATAAGCTGGACATTTCTAAAGCTTATGATACTATCAATTGGAATTTTATCTTGGAGGTTCTTAAAGCTAAAGAATTTCAAAATTCCTTTTGCCAAATCATTCATACGTGGTTTAATAATAATTTTTATACCATTCTTCTTAATGGGAATTCTCAAGGGCATTTCCAAGCTACTAGGGGAATCAAACAAGGGGATCCACTTTCTCCATATATTTTCATTTTGGTTATGGATTACTTATCTAGGCTTCTTAACCATAAATTTTCTGAAAGGGAATATCTCAGATTTTCTAATAAAGCAAATTTTTTCATAAGTCACTTATATTATGTTGATGAATTCATATTGTTTTCTAAGGCCTCAAAACCAACAGTGAAGAAGGTGGGCAGTTTGCTGAACTTGTTCCAACAGATCTCTGGTCTCTCCCTGAACTCAAAGAAATGTCAACTTATCTTTAGCAATTAGCTCAATTCTACAGCCAAAAACTGGATTAAAGATTTCACTGGTTTTAAATCTGCTACCAGCACCTTGGTTTATCTTGTGGTATGGTTGATTAAAGGAAGGAAGAAGCAAACTCAATCTGATGATGTGGTTTCTAAAATTTCCAAACAAATCTCTTGTTGGACTAATTCTTATTTGTCACAGGGTGGAAGGTTAACTTTAATTAAAAATATCCTGGCTTCTTTCTTTATGTATATTATGCAAATACTCAAAATGAAAAAAGGCACACAGAAAACTTTAGAGGTGATGTTGAATAAATTCTTGTGGGAAGGCAATCATAAACAAGCTCACTTGTTTAGTTGGGATAAGCTTTGCCTGCCTCTTGCTGCAAGGGGGCTTGGCATGAAATCTTTCCAACAGCTTTATGAAATCTTCTATTGTAAACTCTGGATTAAATTTAGAGAACAGAAGTCTTGGTGGGCTTACTATATGAATTTAAAATATTGCAAGCATTCCCATCAAACAATTATCTGCAAAAAATTTAGGGATTCTAGAATTTGGACTGAGCTCCTGCATATTAGGTGTTTCGCTGAAGACTTTTTTATCTAGGATGTGGGATAAGGAAAGGTTGACTTTTGGTTAGATAATTGGCTTCTTGAGGGTAAATTGGAACCATAAACCTCTCTAAATTCAGCTATCAACACCCCTATTCATCTTTGTTGGAATAATCATCATTGGAATAGAGACATGTTGGCTTCAATGGTGAATCCTGAACAAGTGTATCAAATTCTTAAGGTCCCTATCACTCCACAAAAACCAGATAGAATTGTGACTAAAAACCCTCCTCATACCCCCTTTTCCAAATTTGCATACTCCCAATTAAACAATTGGAACCATAAGGATTGGGGTAATGCCATGTGGGTGAAATACCTTAGCCCCTCTATGTCCTTCTTCACCTAGAGATGTATTCATAATATTATTCCAATTAATGATATACTCAAACTCAAGGGTCTAAAAGGACCTTCAAGATGTTCTTTTTGTTGCCAACAAGAGGAATCCTTAAATCATGTGTTTTTCTCTTATCCAGTTGCTCAAGGGGTTTGGACACATGTAGCTGCTAATCTTAGTTTCCCTTCTCATTCACTGAATTTTGGTAACTTCCTTGATTACTGGAAGGTTTGGAAAGAGAACCATGCTGCACAAATTTTTACCAACTGCTTGACATATATTCTTAAGATATTCAACCTCATGGGGTATAAGATTAAAGTTAATGGGTGCTCACAAATCCTTAATACTCAAGTTTCTTCTACCAAATCAAAATTTTTGTTGTTCCATTGGAAGAAACCTTCTTACCCTTGGATCAAAATCACACTGATGGGAGTTATAAAGGACACACTGCTGGTATTGGGGGGATTTTCAGAAATAATGGTGAGGAATGCCTACTGTTGTTCCAATCTCCCACTGATGCTCTCAATGCTTTCTAGGATGAAGCCTTAGCTATGGTATGGGCTCTTCAAACAGCTGTTGTTATGGGATGGAACCTACTAATTGTGGAAACGGACTCCTTATGGCTATTCCAGCTCTTAAAAGATAACATCTCCCCACCTTGGTTTCTTCTATATGCTGTTAAGAAAATTACTCACATGAAGTTGACTCACAAACTTCAGATTGTCTGGAAGCATATTTTTAGGGAGGGTAACAGATGTGCTAATTGGCTTGCACATCAAGGTGCTTTGCCTAGGTTGCCTAAAGTATATACTACCCCTCCTGTGGACCTGGCTTGGTTGATTAAAGCAGATCTCTCTGATCTGCCTTACATTAGAAGGACGATGTCCACTGATTCCTAACCATCCTGTTTAGGGAGGGCTTTTGTCTCCTTAAGTCCTTACTGCTTTGTAATGATTCTTTTCCTTTTCTTCTTTTTAGCCCTATTGAATGGGGAAAGGTTTTTTGACAGGTTACACTGGTCTTTTGTTTTTTCTATTGGGAGCCCATGACTTTTTTTGGGTGAACCTTGGTCTTTTGTTTGTGAACCAAGCCCAATATAACTTTGTAACCTTTATTTCAGTTTAACATGTAGGGAGTCTCTGCCACTCCTTTCTACAATATATATATATATATATATATATATATATATATATATATATATATATATATATATATATATATATATATATATATATATATATATATATATATATATATATATATATATATATATATATATATATATATATATACATATATACAGTTGAGTAAGGAGCCAGGCTCCAATTCATTAATGAAAGAAAACAAAATACAAATTGAAAATGAAAGGGGGAAAGAGGGCCTATAAAAAAGAAGGCAACCTCTCAAAAACAACAAAAAGGAGTTATCTGATATATATATATATATATATATATATATATATATGGTGAAAGGAGCATTATTCGGCTTCTTGCATGTTGATTCAAATAAAGCAATTACAATAAAAGGAAAGGGTCCCCTATCAAAATCCAAAATAACTCACATAGCTCACTCATAAGGGTGACCCATCCATAAACAGACTCGACTCTAGCATAAGGGAGAGAAACCAAAAAAGACTGAATATATATATATATATATATATATATATAAGTTACAATATAACACCAAGAAACCTAACAGACTAACAAGAAACAGAAAGTGGATTGCAGCAGTTATGTAAGAAGCTGGATATAAAAAATAAGAGACCAAAATTTTAGTTTTGTACTCTAAGGTAAGGTATTTGAAGTTTATCCCCTTGTAGTAACAGTTGTAGAGGGAGAGGAGGAGTTATGGAGACCACTGCAAAGCCAGAAAGTTGGCAGGCTTGTTGGCTTCCCAGTAAATAAAAGTGATTTGTATCTTGATCTCAGTGATAATCTTCTTTATTCTATAAATCCACTGATTTATGTGCCAAGGGGGGGAAGAGGTGGTAGTGATTAGCTCCACCAGATGAGAAGAATCTACTTCAGCAATAATAAAATTCCACTTAATATCCATATCAAATCTAAGGGCCCAGTAAAGAGCAGCAGCTTCTGTTTCCAAGGCATCTTCAGTAATGTAGGGGGCCTTGAAATAAAGCAAAACTTTACCATTGTGATCTCTAAGGATACCTCCAATATCAGCTTTCTTTTTGGTGAAGCTTCCATCAGTGTTTATTTTAATGAATGGATGAGGAGGCTTCTCCCATCTAACCTTAATAACCTTAGGGAGTTTGAGTTCAATGTTAGACATATCCTTCCAAATCTTAGGGAACTTCTTCCAATTAATCAGCTTATGTAAGTAGGCCTGACAGTTAGCTACCACAAAATCAGTGGTAGTAGCCCTCATGCTTCACCTTGTTCCTAGCATTCCAAAAAAGCCATGCAACAATGAAGGGAAGAGACATTAGATTAATTGCCTGCCAGTCTTTTAAACTGTCTTTTAAGTTACCCCAACCCACATTCATCAGGTTTAGGTTAATGTTAGAGTTCAACTTTTTCCAAACCTCCCTAGCAAATTCGCATCTGAAGAAGAGATGATCACTGGATTCTTGATTGTTATTATAGAGGTGACATCTTGAGGGGCCTTTCAATCCTTTCAGCTTCAAAATGTCATCAGTTGGAATTAAGTCATTTAGCACTCTCCAAGAAAAAAACAACATAGAAGGAGTTAAGAATTTTTGGCAAATGCTAATATTTCACTTGCATTCTTCCCATCTAAAAAGCCTATTCTGGATGTCCTTTGAAATGCTGGATCTGGTTCTTTTAATGAGTTGAATCTAGTCTTTTTTATTTCTGCCAAACTGGATTTTAGAAATACTTCTAGCATTTGAATCTTTCAGGATTTTGTTCAAGGCATCCTCAGACCACTCATTTCCATTCCAACAACATTTAACAAGCAAATCCTCTTCTTTTTCATTCTGCAGTGGCTCCAATTGATCAGCAGGGCACCATTTGTTCTTCCAAAAGTTGATCTCTCCATGTCCCAGCTCCCAAATAAGAAATTTATCAATCTCCCCCCTTTCCTTGAGCATCTGAGTCCAAATCTTGGAGTCTTCAACTTTCTTAGTAACTTCTGCAGGGAGATCAATTTTATAGTATTTTGCCATCATGTAGTTAGCCCAAAGGCTTTCATTTTGTCTAAATCTGATCCAGAGTTTACACATGCTGATTTGTTGCATATGATGTAGGCCTTTAAATTCCAACCCTCCAGCTTCATAAGGTTTGGCCACTTTTTGCCTACTAGCCCAAATCATTTGTTTCTTGATGCCATCCCAATAAAATCTATTAAAATTTCTCTCCAGCATCAAAGTGGTGCTTCTTTTCATGTTAGCCACTTGGAGGGTATAGAGGGGGATAGAAGTGAGGATGCTCTTAAGAACGGTGATCCTTCCACCATTAGATAAGTAAGAGTTTGACCACCCCTGAAGGGTAGAATTGATTTTATCTATAACCTCATCAAACTGGGTCTGTTTGATTCTACCTCTAACAATTTGGGTGCCCAGGTATTTAAAAGGAATGCTCATGGAAGAAAAACCAGTGAAGTTTGACATCCACTGCCTGATTGGAATAGGAACTCTCTTGCTTGCAAGGATCTGACACTTATCTTTATTAACTTTCAACCCAGATACCTGTTGAAATTTGTTCAAGCACTCATTAAGGTATCTAGTTGCAGCCTTGGTTGCCCTTGTGAAAATGAGAATATCATCAGCATAAATAAGTTGACTGATATGCATCTTAACTCTATTATGATAGACATTGAAACTTTTCTTTTTCTACTGGCCATCAATGAGTCTTGATAGATAATCTATGATCAGAATAAAAATAGTTGGGGAAAGAGGGTCTCCTGGTTTAAGTCCTCTAGTTGCTTTGAAAAAACCATGTGCTTTCCCATTTATGAAAACATAATTGGCATTGTCCTCTAACCATCTTTTAATGGTCTGGCAAAACTCCACAGAGAATCCTTTAGCCTCCAAGCATTCCATAATAAAATACCAATTCACCATATCATAAACCTTCTTCCAATCCAGTTTATAGATCACATTTATTCCTCTGCAGAGTCTCTCCAAGTCTTATAATAATTCTTGAGCTAATAAAACTTGGTCCTCTATACTTCTCCCTTTCACAAAAGTTGCTTGATTAGTGTTAATTAGCTGAGGTAGAACTGGTTGAAGTCTGCTCACCAGAATTTTACTGACAATTTTACTGATTACATTGGTAAGGCTCAGAGTTCTAAACTGACTCCAGCAGTTTTTAATAGAATTCTTAGGAATGAAAACAATTGAGGAAGCACTGAAGTAGTTAGGGAGAGAGTGACGTTTGAAAAAAATGTTGAATAGATTGAATAACCTCAACCTTAATTTCCTCTCATGCTTTTTTGTAGAAGTCTGTAGTAAATCCATTAGGACCAGCTGATTTACTACTATTGATGGACTGCAAAGCTCTTTGAATCTCCTCCTCCTCAGGTATTTCTGTCAGCTTTAAATTGGTAGTGTACTATTTGCTTTCAGAAAACAAATGTTATCTATGTGGCCTCTATCAGTATTATTATCATTCATGAGGTTTTGGCAGTATATCTCCTCCTCCTTCCCAATCCAATTTCCATTCTGGTCTTTAATACAATGAATAGTGTTGCACTTCCTTCGGTAATTAATGCAAGCATGATAAAATTTTGTGTTTCTATCCCCTTTAGTGAATTTAGTTTTTGCAACTTTTTGCTTGAGGAAATTGTCTTGCCAATTTACAGCAGCCAACACTTTCTCATTGGCCTCTAAAAGAGCAATATCATCAATATTTTCTTTTGTTGTGCTCCTCCTCCATAACCTGTAACTCCTTTTCAGTCTTATCCACTACCTTCATCAAATCCCCAAAAGTAGTCCAACTCCACTTTTTGAGAGCATTACCTACATTTTTTTGCTTTTTCCACGAGCTGATGAAGGGGTCAGGGTGTGACTCATTCTTCCAATTCTCTTTAACAACATGCAAGAAATCCTTATGCTGTGACCAAACATTCAGGTATCTAAAAGCACTCTTCTGTCAGCTGCTCTTTCGGCCAATGGTGATCACCAAAGGCCTGTGATCAGATCCAGCAAGGCCTAAATGAGTTATAGTAGTCTGCAAAAAATTTTGGATCTAGTGGTCATTGGCTAAGACTCTATCCAGCCTTTCCCACATATTCTTCCTTCTCCAGGTGATGGCAGGTACACTAATCCCAGGTCAAACAAACTAGTTTTTTGGATGTTATCATTGAAATTGGATATAGTGGCAGGATTGGGAGTTCTGCCCCCCCTCCTTTCAGTTGGAGAGGAAATGCAATCGAAGTCACCTCCCACAATCCATGCTTTATCAATAGATCCTTGAATGTTCTGAAGGGTCTCCCACATATCAGTTCTAGTTGTTTTGGAGCTTCCTGCATAAACAAAAGAAGCAAAACCATTCATTCCTTCAAAACTAATTTTCATATGCAGAATTTGCTGGTGGTTTACTAAGATAGAGCACTTTATTTCTTTCCTGCAGAAAACTCAAATTTTGTTATTTAGGCTAGTGAAAAGATTGAAGCTAGGGAACACTTTAGCTATTTTATTAGTGTTAATATGAACCATAGGTGCCAAAATGGCTAAGCACCAAAATTTGTATTTTTTGTTAAGGTATTTTAATCTTTTTAAAGATAAGGGGTGAGCGATTCCCCTTATGTTCCAACACATCATATTTATCATGTGGAGGAAGGAAAGGTGGAGGGTTGGGATCTAGATCTAGTCCTTCCCCTTCATTTGCTTCCTCTCCATTGGATGCTCTGGTCTTCATTTATAGCTAACTTCTTTTCCTTTCCCTTTTCCAAGTCTTCTTGTTTGGAGCTTCTTTTCATCCTTGTTTTTTGGATCTGCCATTCTGATTGCAATTCTTTATTTAGTTCTAAGACCACAGCATAAGTAGGGGAGGCCTCCTCCTCTCTAGCCACATGCTCACTTGTATTCTTTAAAGACTCTATGGGATCCCTTAAAATGACTTGCACTGAATTGTTATCATTCTCACTTCTGCCTGTCTCCACATTCTCTCCAACTGTTTCCCCCTTCTTAGCTAAAGAGGTCACCACTTGCTGAGCTTGGGGAGTAACTTGATTAATAGTTGGATTGTTTGTGTCTGCAATCCCAGCCACAGTGAAGTTTTGTTGGTCAGCTTCTTTGCTGCTATCTCTCAGTAGGTGAGTGTTTTCAGTGTTGGGTTCCAGCTGTTTGTGAATTATTTATCTTCTGTTAGGTGGATTTAGCCTGTAGCATTTCTTCCTAGTATGACCAAACATTTTACAATGTTGACAGTAATATGGCCTTTGCTCCATGACTACTTCCTGCCAAAATCCATTCAAGGAGTCTCCAATCCAAATCCTCTTAACATCAGGTAGGGTAACATCCCTTACCACCAGAATTCTGGCAATTTTTGGCCTTGCTTTATTAAATGTAGCAGCATCCACCTTCAATGGTGTGCCTACGGTGCATCCAATATTGAATAAAGCATTTAATTTAAAGAGATATAAAGGCAGTTTTGGTAGCATGAACCAAATTGGCACTGTAGGGGGCTCCTGGGAAGGCTGGGGTCCATTTTATAATTTTCATTTCAACTCCTGCAATAATTATTGATTGTTTGGCAAATATTCTTGCATAATCATCTTCCTTTGTCAACTGGATAAGGAGGTGTTTCCATCCAATAAATTAAGATTCCAGTCTGCTATATTCAGAGATTCAAAGTATTTCCTCACAGAATCCATTTTTGGGTGGCCCGGGCTAAATTTTCCAATGAGTGTGAACTGAACTTCCAAATTGAGTTTTGCAAGGTTCTGTTCTGAGAAGACAACAGCTAGTTCTCCATCTTTTGAGCCCACAGGATGGATGCATGAGGCAGAACCCGTTCCAACAATAGTATTATGAAAATCCTGAGGGAAAACTAACTTTTCAGGATCCACCAAAGAGGAAGAAGGTTTCCCAACAGCCCCAACATAGGTAGCTCTTGTCCATTGCAAGTTAGTCTCCAAATCAATAGTGGTGGCCATAAAACCCCAGCAGCAGCACCCCACAAGGTGCTCAAACAAATAAAGAAGAGAAGAAATGAATAAGGACTTCCAAACTTGCTCAGCAGCAATGGAACAGTAACAGAACTGGAAAAAGAAACTCCCAAGCTTGCTCAGCAACTAAGAACCAGTAAGACTCCAGCAAAGCCCAAAAGCTAGTAATGCCAAACAACTTCTTAAAGAGAGAACAAGCTTCTTCCCACAGCTCCACAGCCTCTCCAAGCAGGGCCATCACTTCCCAAACCCTAGTAGAGCAACTTTAGGGTCAGCCGCCATCACCATGTTATATATATATATATATATATATATATATATATATATATATATATATATATATATATATATATATATATATATATATATATATATATATATATATATATATATATATATATATATATATTAAGGAAGGAGCTTTATTCAGCTCCCTACATGTTGATCATTTAAAGTAGTACAAAAGTTCCAAAGGAGGGGTCCCCAAACAAAAGTAGGAAGACCAATCTTCAAAATTGCCTACAAGAGAGTAAAACAGCTAAATAAAGAGAAAAAGGCAGAAGCACCAGGACACTAAATCTCTTTTAGTTGACTTGGCTTGAATTTGAGGTGAGGAGTCTTCAGCTTATCACCATGGAGTAAGAGGGCAAGAAGGGTAGGAGGTCTTGTATCAACAGAAATGGAGTTTGCATAGATTCCCTGTCTGGCTAGCCAATCAGCAGGTTCGTTTCCTTCTCTGTATACGAAAGACATTTGGACTCTGAAGTTCTTGTAAAGTTTGCCAATTTTCTGCTTCCATTGCATATGATGCCAAGAGGATAGTTGATCAGGTTGCTTACCACTGATCAACTATCCTCTTGGCATCATATATATATAATTTAGTAGGATATGAAACATAAAAGCAGGAAGGAGAACATCAAAGTATGACATGGCAGAAAGTGTGGATTGAGGTAGACTCTTTACAGCTGATCACCTTGCTTACCACTCATTAGCTATCCTCTTGGCATCATATATATATAATTTAGTAGGATATCAAACATAAAAGCAGGAAGGAGAACTTTAAAGTATGCAACTTCTAAAGTTTTCATTTTGTTGAGGTTGATTTATTACAAAATTTTGGACTCACCTAAAGAAGCTTGGCCAAATAATTATCCCAAAACAATCAAAATCTTAAAATCTCATTTCAAGCATTGTCAAGTTGAGTAGTATGTCTTCTAATATTTTGCATTTATCGACAACATAGATCTTTCGCCTTAGGCTCCTCCCGAATAAAACTTTCCTACGATAAATGGTCACTCCCAAGTTGGCTGTAATTTTTCATCTATCTTGTGATGTGAAAAAATAGGCATTTCAAGAACAAGAATGAGGTCACCCATTTTGAACATCCTCGACCGGACCAATTTGTCATGAGCTTGTACCATCCTCGCTTAGTAAAGTTTCAAATGTTGTTGTGCTTCTAGTCGTTTACCCATGAAACTTTCTAATTATTCAAGTCCAAGTTTTGCACTTTCTTCAATGTAATTTGGTTAGCGATGGTGACTTTGAGAGAAGGTGTTTGAACCTCTAGCAGTAGTACAACCTTAAACCTGTACACAAGTGCGTAGCGTGTACATTGAGTAGGAATTTTGAACGTCGTCTGGTTGGTGATACGCCTAAATATATAGTATTTTTAGACACATTTCTATACCTATTTTTTAGATATTGCACTTTAATGGAAGGTATTTTTATGTTTTTTTTTCAGGTACATGTAAATATTAGTGTTTAACAATATCAGCTGTAGAACTAGTATTGATCCCTGGGGAAGACAAATCTGATATAGCCAAGAAATTCTCCTGCTCCAATAATCTTAATTTATCTTCCAAACACTATAAAACATCTGCTCAGTAAATATACTACGTAAAATGGTCTTTCAAATTTGTGATAGTCTATATGTGTCGGGATGCAATCTTCCTCTTCAAAGATATTAATGATGCAACTGTTAGGGATACAATCTGGTGACATTATGTTCTAGGCTACCAGTGGCTTGATGATCTGAATAATCATTGTGGACAATGAATTTAGTTGTTCAAGCTGTAGAATTCCTAGAGGATTTCCATTTTTATCTTTAGCATAATTATAGAAACATCCAAATTGAATTGTTACTCGTCCTTTGACACGTATCCATTTGTTAGGCTCTGAATGTGTTCTCCTTTTCAAATGCCCCGCTTACCCACTATCACGTGCTTCCATCACATGCTTGACAATAGCTGCTTGTTAATCTTCATAAAAAACTTTAGTGATCAGATGGATACCTTCATGTATAATGGTCATTTGGTTGTTAACATTTTAAAAATGTTCAAAGTGATGCTGTTTGATAATCTGAGTGCATTTTAATTATTATTTAGAAATAAGCTATCTTTCTATTAGAGCTTCAGATACTGTAACGAGAACTGCGACACATAGAATTGGTACAAAGACAGTCCTTTCTATTCTTTCTTCTTCTTCAAAATCCAAATTTTCAACAGCTAAGATGGGATACGCTTCTCCAGCTGTATATTCTAGCGTCAGGAATTTGATGTTAGCAACATTTTTTTTTATGAATTTAGGGTCTAGTCATTCCTTTTTTTTCAGGTCTTTTAAGTTATTTTTTGTGATTTTTCCTCTGGGTTTGTGTTAATCATGATGCTAATTTTAATATCCTGGGGATGAATGATTCCAAAATCCCATTTTTTTGTAGAAAATAAGAATAATTTTAATCCTCCACTGTCAATTTTCTATTTTTGTTCTGTTGGTTTTGCGTTTTCTTTCATAGTATCTTGTTGTCAAAATTTGAACTCTAGTATAAATGACATTCTCTCAGCTTCTTCTTTATTCAAAATGAACAACACTGGTCCATTATTTAACACTTTTATCTGTGTCAAATTAAAATCAAAATAGATTCTGATCCTTTTTTTATACATCGGCGGTCTAGCTATTGGCTTGACCACTGGTGCCCTAAGGACTGGCTTGGGCCCCCCTTCAGATTTTAACCCTCAACTCTCAGTCTGTGATCTTTGGGATGGGGACTCCTGGGATGTTTCTAAGCTCCAATCCATTCTACATGAGCCTCACCTATCTCAAGTCACTAAGACTTTGTTTGATAACGACAGAAAAGATAAGATTATATGGCATAGCTATGCTAACCAAAGCTTCACAAAAGCTATCTATGCTAAACTATGTGGATGGCATAAGGTCAATTGGGGTGAAACCTTTTGGAATAGATATCTATCCCTCTCCATATCCTTCCTTTATTTAAGATTCTTCAACAACCTTTTGCCAACTGATGATATTTTTAATCTTAAGGGATTAAGAGGGCCCTCTAGATGCTATCTCTGTCTGAAATTTGAAGAGAATAATAACCACCTGTTTTTCAATTGTGAGTGTGCTCAAGAGGTATGGAAAGAACTCCTTACTAAGATTAAAGGTGAGAACTTGGATAAGGATTGGTCCGGTCTCAATGATGGATGTCATAGCTGTAAAAGTAAACAAGGGGAGTATATTCCTTTTATTGTGGTGTGGTTCTTGTGGATGTGTAGGAACAACAAAAAACATGAAGACATGATTATTCAACACAACAAGGTGATTATAAACTATTTTTCTTATTTAAAAAAACTGATCCAGCTCAAGAACTTCCCTAAAATCAGCCAGCCTAAGACCAGTGTTATCAAAAGTCACAACAAAATTGAGACTGTCACTTGGCAACCTCCAGATTTTCAGAAATTCCTCCAGCAATTGTATGTTATTCTTTCATGCCCCTACAGTGGCCAATGATGTTCTTGAAGCTGAGCTCATTGTTGTTTACTGGGCCCTTACCTTTGCACAGAAAGCAACATGGCAAAAATTGTGGATCGAGGTCGACTCTTTACAACTGATCACCTTACTTACCACAGAGCAGCTATCCTCTTGGCACAATATGCAATGGAAACAAAAAATTGGCAAACTTTACAAAAAGTTCACGGTTCAAATGTATTTCATATTTAGAGAAGGAAACCAACCTGCTAATTGGCTTACCAGACAAGGAATTTATGCTAACTCCTTTTCAGTTGATACGGGGCCTCCCACCCCTCTTGCCCTCCTACTTCATGGTGATAAGCTGGAGACTCCTCACATCAGATTCAAGCCCAGTCAACTAAAAAAGCTTTAGCTTCCTGGGGCTTCTCCCATTTTCTATTTACTTAGTTGTATTACACTCTTGTAGGCTTTTTTGAGGACGGGTCTCCCTCCATTTGTAAGGGGACCCCTCCTTTGGAACTTTTTGTACTACTTTTAATGTTCAACATGTAGGGAG
>NEWO01000940.1:188437-211849 GCA_003013225.1 Phalaenopsis aphrodite
TATATATATATATATCTTAGTAAAATAGGATGGTTGGCGGCTGGGTTTGGTGGTGCTCTGCTAGTGTTTTGGAAGGATGAAGAGTGGTGGCTACTGGTGACTTTGGTTTCCGGTGGTGGTGTTTTGTGCTGGTTACTTCTCTGCTATCTCCTTTTGTGGTGGTGGAGGGCTTACTATTTTTATTTTCTTGTTTTACTGTTCCTTGTGTTTTTCTCTTCTGCTTCCTTGCTGTGGCTCCCCACTATGATAGGTGGACTCTGGTATTGCTTGTTTGTGACTGCTGGGGAGTTCTTACTGTTTCTTTGAGGTTTTCTTGGTCCTTTGACTCCTGTTCTGTACTGTTGCTATCTCTATGGAGTTTAGCCCCATTAATGTGGAAGTTAATGCTCAGTGGACCCAAGCCACTTATGCTGGGGTGGTTGGTAGAGGGCAAGAATTGCCCAAATACTATGACCCTCTGGTTTTCCCCCAAGCTTTGCATGATGCTGCTATTGACAAGTCCTCCTACCCTTACAATTCCTCTATTGGATTCAAAGAGGGAGAACCTGCTATATTTTTCACTCCTGGGGAGATGCAGTCTCTGAATGAGTCAATCAAGTTCACCTTGATTGGCAAGTTTCAATTTGGCCATCCAAAAATGGATTTTGTTAGAAAATTTTTTGAGGAACTCCATCTCACTGGTGCTTGGCAGTTGGGCTTAATGGATGGTAGGCACCTATTAATCAAAATGTTTAATGAGGAATATTATGCTAAAGTGTTTGCTAAACAAACTCTACTAATTGTTGGAACCTGCATGAAATTACTAAAATGGACTCCAGAATTTGATCCAAGCAAAGAACCCCCAATTGTCCCAATTTGGTTTAAATTATCTAACCTCCCTATCCAATATTACCATCAAAATGTTTTGTTTAATATTGGAAGGGTGCTTGGCTGCCCTTTAAAAGTTGATGCCCAAACTTACAATTTGGCTAGACCAGCAGGGGCTAGAGTGCTGGTGGAAAGAGATATCACATTACCTGAAATAAAGAGGGTTTGGACTGAAACAGCTGAGGATGGGTTTTGGCAAAGCAATATTATGGAACGAAAACCTTTATTCTGTGCTCACTGCAAGATGTTTGGACACAATATGGATAAATGCTATAGGCTACATCCACCAATTAGAAAACTAACTTTTAAAAGCTTGCCTACTCGGGGAGTCTCTAATGTAACCTTGGGACAGGATATTAGCAAGACTAATGACTAGGAAAAAGTCATTGGTGATACTGAGATGGCTATCTGTCCTAAGCTTCCAAGTATTATTGAAGAGGTCAATCAACTAAATATTCCCTCCAAGACTATTCTGGACCAGGCAGTGGAGGGCAAACAAGGAGACTGTGCCAGAAGCAACAAAGACATCACTTCCCATAAAATCCAAAAATCTACGGTGGAATTAATTGCTGAAGTGCTTACTAAAGAGTGGCAAACTCAAAAGAAGAACAGGAAAAAAAAAGCCAGTTGGAATGAAAGCTGCTGCAGGAGGCTCCACCCATGGAAGGACATAAGCAGCTGCTAGATTCCACACAGAGAACAAGAATGAAAGGGAGAACACTTTCACAATGATGAAGTTTTTATGTTGGAACATTAGGGGTGTTGCACACCCCTATTCTCTCACAAGGCTAGCTCACCTTGTGAATACTCATCAAATTTGATGTTTTGCTCTTTTGGAACCCATAGTTTCTAAGAATTACTCTAATATTCTCAAAAAATTCCCCAAATTTTCCTACTATGCTATTTATCATAGCAAGATTTGGCTTTTTTCCAGACCTAAATTACAGTGGAAGTTTATTCTGGACAACCCCCAATATCTTCATGTTCAATTTGTGGTAGGTGCTCAAGTGGGTTATGCTACCTTTGTTTATGCCAGCAGTCTCCCAAGGCATTAGGAGTTGCTATGGAAGGAACTTGCCCATATAAGCCAAAACATTAACTCCTTTTGGATCGTTGGAGGGGATTTTAATTGTATGGCCTCTCCTGAGGAAAAGAAAGGGGGCATGCCTCCTCAAAATTCCATTTTGAAGTTTCATGATTTCCTTACAGATGCTCAGTTATTTGATCTGGGTTTTCAGGGTCCTAAATTCACTTGGAGAAGAGGGATTCTTTGGGAAAGGCTTGATAGAATGTTGGGGAACTCACTATGGCAAGAAATCTTCCCTTACACTGTCATCACTCACCTAGCCATGTCTGCGTCTGACCATAGACCCATCATGTGTGCTATTCACAATGTTGTTAAGCCTGGGGGTTCACCATTTAGATTCCAAAAAATGTGATCTCTTCACCCTAATTTCATCAATGAAATTATGAATGCTTGGACCATTAATGATGACTGTGGTCCTTGGATAAACCAATGGAAATTACAGAAGAAGGTGGCCATCCACTTAACTAATTAGAATTGGAATACTTTTGGTGGTGTTAATGAGAACTTAAAAATTGCTAAAAAAATAGGCACTTTGCACTGAAGAAGACTTCCAAAGGGGCTTAAAAACTGAGGGTTTCATAAAGCTAATGAGGAACTACTTGCTCATATCACCTATCATGAAGCCTTCTTGAAGCAAAAAGCTTCTATGACCAAGTTCACTGAGGGGGACAGAAACTCCAGCTTCTTTCATGCCAGCATAAATTTCAGGAGAAAATGTAATATGATCCTAGAGATTAAGAACTCTGAGGGTATTAAGTTAAATAAGGTTGATGACATTGCCCTTAATGCTGTCAACTTTTTTAAAGAACTCTTAAACTCCCATACCACTCATAGAACTTATATTGATGCCAATTTATTTGCTGAGGGGATTGGCTATGTCAGTAGGCTGACCCTTGATCAAATCCCATCTGAAGATGAGATTAGAGCTGCTCTTGGTTCTATAGATGATGATAAAACAGCTGGCCCTGATGGCCACACTGCAAAGTTCTATAAAAGCTGTTGGACTGTGGTTAAGAAGGAAGTGATATCTGTCATTCAAAAATTTTTTAGAGGAAACAATCCACCCAGGTACTTTACCTCTTCAACTATTACTCTGATTCCTAAAAACCAGGTCAGAAATAATTGGGTAGATTTCAAGCCCATTAGTTTAACTAATGTTATTTCCAAGGTCATATGTGAAATTCTGGTCTTCAAGATTCAACCTCATCTTCAGCAACTTGTTAGTGCTAACCAAATTGCCTTTATCAAAAGGGGGTCTATCTCAGATAACATTTTTGCTGGTCCAAGAGATGCTGCTTGAATTGGACAAGAAATGTAGAAGGGGTAATGTTATATATAAATTAGATATTAAGAAGGCTTATGACACTATCAACTGGAATTTCATCCTTCAAACCCTTGCTGCTAGGGGCTTTGCTGAAGGCTTCACTATGCTGATCAAAAGATGGCTTCTCTGTAACAACCATTCTATGCTTATCAATGGTTCTTGTCATGGCTTCTTTTCTGCTTCCAGAGGGATCAAACAAGGGGACCCCCTATCCCCAAAAATTTTTATTTTGGCTATGGATTATTTCTCTAGATTGCTGAATCAATTGTTCTCTAGCTCCCCTCATCTGGCTTATCAGCACAAATCTAATGTCTGTATCAGTCATCTAGCTTATGCTAATGATGTCATTATTTTCTATAAGTCTACTAAGAATGCTACCAAAATGCTGTACAAGGCCCTCAAGAATTTTCATTTCACCTCAGGTATGGAGTTAAATCTTCCCAAATGCCAATTTTTTCCTTGCTTTAACATATCTCAAATGATAAAACATATGATTACTAGTTACACAAGTTTCTACCTATCTTCTTTACTTATCAAATACCTGGGTGTTTTATTATTCAAGGGCAGATACAAACAGATCCAGTTTAATGGGGTAATTGATAAGATTAAGAACCAACTGCAATGCTGGACCAATTCTTTCTTGTCCAATGGTGGGAGGATTATTCTACTTAAAAGTATTCTCACTGTCCTACCCTCTTATGTCCTACAAATGTTTTCTATGATGAAAGGTATTCAGATGCTACGGGGGAGAATGTTCAACAAATTTTTATGGGCTGGTCAGATGAAACAAGTTTATTGGCTCCCTTGGCAAAAGCTTTGCGAACCTTACTGTGCTAGAGGTTTGGGTTTTAAAGACTTTCAGTATATAAGTTTCATTAACTTATGCAAACTTTTGATTAAATTTAGAGCCCAAGACAGCCTTTGGGCTGTGTTTATGAAAGGGAAATATTGCAGATCTGCTCAACCTGGCCTGGTTAACAGAAAGCTGGGTGACTCTAGACTTTGGGGTAAGCTGTTAGAGGTTAGAGAACAAGCTGAGGAGACTTTCGTCTGGGAGCTTGGGGAAGGTCAAATTAATTTTTGGCTGGATAGGTGAACTTGGAATGGTGAAAAAATCAAAGGTTCTTCCTCTATCCCAAATACACATGATATGGTTAAAGATTGCTGGAATGGTAATAAGTTGAATTATACCCTTCTGTCTAATATTCTCAATTGTGAGCAGCTGCACTTGGTCCAGCAAACAACTATTTATCCTAATCAAAGAGACAAGATTGTTATTAAAAAAGCCAACTCTGGAAAAGTCACTTCTTTTATCTACCAAACCCACTTTCATTGGCCTTGTGTTCTTTGGGGTACTGAAATTTGGGGGAAACACCTTGCCACTTCTATGTCCTTCTTCAGCTGGAGATTATGGCTTTCTTTGCTCCCAACAGATGATATCTTAAATATGAAAGGCATGAGGGGACTATCTATATTTCTTCTGTGCCTTGTGGAGGAGGAGACCTTGGATCACCTCTTATTTAATTGCAACTTCTCTCAAAAAGTTTGGACTTAGTTATTGCCCAAGTTTAAAATAGATACAATGAATCTGAGCTGGATCAACTTCTTCAACTATTGGGAAGAGTGGAAACAAATCAATTTATAGGTTATTCCTTGTATAGTGGCTTGGTTTATATGGATGTGCAGAAACAGTTTTAAATATGAAGGTTCTACCCCTCTTGTTAAAGCTGTAACTACTCATTGCACATCTTACCTACAAAAAATTATCAAATATCATAGGTTCCCTAATATCATCGGGAATTGGTTTCCTCAAGCTGATATTTAATATAATTTCAGTTTCTCTTTGATTGAATGGGCTCCTCCTCCTGATGGCTGGTTGAAAGCTAATACTAATGGAAGCTTTCTTAAAGGATCTGCTGGTTGCGGTGGGGTTTTCAGAAACTCCCTTGATCACCATGTTCTCCATTTCTCCTCACCAACTTGGGCTCTATATGCTGCAGAAACTAAAATGATAGCTATTTATTGGGCTCTTATAATTGCTGTCCAATGTAATATGGGACCTTTAATCATTGAAACTGACTCCAATGTTTACACCAAATTTTTGCAGCATGAGGAAGACCACCCTTGGCACATTGGAAGATGGATAAGGAAAAGTCAAAGGAACTTTGGTAGCTACACTATTAAATTTCAGTATATCAACAGGAAAGGTAATGGGCTTGCTCACCTTTTGGACACTACTGGTAGATGTTCTGGACAAATTATGGTGGCAAATTTTCCTTCCCCAGATTTAGCTTATCTGCTGCACACACTTTCTGAAGAGGAACTATTTGTGGTCACATTTTTGAACTTGGTGGCTGTTTTAATTATGGTGGTTGTTTTAATTTGTTGGCACCTTGCCTCTTCCCATGATGGGTTTTCCTTATGTTGTTGGGAACCTTATGCTTCCTTTATTTTGTTTTTTCTTAAAGCCCTTAGGGCTAATTGTTGTCTTTTTTGTTGTGAATGGACTGATGATACTTGTATTGATTCATCAAGCCATCTAATGACCCTTAACCATGTAATCTTCCTTTTCTTCAACATGTAGGGAGACACTGTTTCTCCTTGATGGAAATATACGTATATATATATTGAAAGAGAAAGACTTCATTAATTTAAAGAAGAAGTGTTACATCTAATGTAAGGAAGAGATGGAAGATCTCCCTTTATCAAAAAAACAAGCTCTAAAGGAAGAATTACATCTATCTTTGGTACCACAGACATTGCCCCCTGAGAAGCAAGCCAATTAGCTCACCTGTTTCCTTCCCTGAAATTATGATTCCAAATAATTTGTATGTTATGAGTGGTTTTCATGTAGGAAATTTTCTTGAAAAGAGAGACCAAAAACCAGGGTGGGGAGAGGTTGTCCTTTAACATTTGAACCAGCCAAGAGGAGTCCAGGTCAAGATTAGTAGATTCCAACCCATAGCAGCAGCAATTTTAATGGCCTAGGAAACAACTAAGGATTCATCATGTAAGGCATTAATGGTTTCCATATGATATTGAAAATACAAGAGGCATTCCCTAAAATGGTTTCTGAAAATCCCCCCAATGCCAGCACTGATCCTCCTAAAACTGCCATCAGTGTAAATCTTTATCCAAGGGTATGTGAGTTTCCTCCAATGAATCAAAATAAAGTTTAAATGGGAAGGGGGTGAAACCTTTGAATTTTTGAAGCAAGTCCACTCATAATCTTACCTTATATCCCAAGTAATTAATTATCTTGAAGATATAAGCATGGCAATTGATGCTGATTTGAGCAGAAATAGTGTCACCACCATAATATTTGTTGTTATTCCTTGCCATCCAAATGAACCAAGTAATATTGAAAGGAATTATTTCAACATGGTTATCTTTCCATATTCTCCAACAGTTAGTAAAATCATCACAATCCAACAGATGAGAGGGGATATTAAGTTTTTAAGCAACCTGCAGCCATACCTCTTTTGCAATAGAGAAGGAGAAAAAACATATGAGAAAAGGATTCCTCCTATTGGAAGCACAAATTACATTTTGATGGGCCTTTTAAACACTTAAGTTTAAGTATATCATCAGTTGGAATTATGTTTTGGAAGCATCTCCAACAAAAAAAAAGGACATAAAGGGGCTAAGATATTTCAACCACATGCTTTACCCCAAACCTTTGAAGGTCATGTCTGTAAATTGTAATAAGCAAACTTGATAAAGGAAATATGATGAGGATTTTTTGTCACAATTCTATCAAGGTTATGTGGAGTTATAGGGATCTTTGTAATTTGATGCATCTATTATGGATTCACTAAAGGCCAACATATCTTTGTTCCAGTGCTGACCATTCCAACAATGTTGAATTGAGAGGCTGAGAGAAGAATCAAGAATTACATGTGGATCCAATTTACCACGAAGTAACCAATTGTCTAACCAAAAATCAATTTTTCCTTCCCCAACTTCCCAAATAAGGAAATCTTCAGTAACATTTCTGATTTTGAGAAATCCAGACCAAATATGAGAGTCTCGAGTTTACTTCAGTGTGGTTGTGGATGGGAGTGTTTACAATACTTCATCTTCATGAAATTAGCCCACAGTGACTTCTACTATGTAAATTTGATCCAATTTTTGCAATAGAAAATATTATGGAGGTGTTAGAAAGACTTCATGCCTAGTCCTCCAGCACAAAGAGGGAGACATGGTTTATCCCATCTAAACCATTGAGCCTGTTTATTTTTCCCTTCCCACAAGAACTTTTTCAACATCACCTTCAAGGTCCACTGGGTACTCTTTTTTATTTTCAGCATGTGCATGATGTACATAGGGAGAGAGGAGAGAATACTTTTCACTAAAGTCAATCTCCCCCCCCAAGAAAGGTAAGCATTGGTCCAACAAGAGATCTACTTAGTGATTTTAGAGGCCACATCATCAAATTGGGTTTGCTTCTTTCTCCCCTTGATTAATTGCACCCCAAGATATAACATTGGACTAGCAGCAGATTTGATTCCTGTTTAATCCTAAATCCAACTCTTGGTAGCTGCAGGAATCTGTTTGCTAAAGATAAGTTGACATTTGTTAGGATTCAAAGAAAGCCCAAAGATCTGTTGAAAAAGATTCAACAAACTAAACACCTTCTTCCCTGCACGTTTGGAAGCATTAGAGAATAAAATAATATCATTTGCATAGATTAAATGACTTATGGAAAAGCTAGCTTTATTGGCAAATCTGAGGCACTGCTTTTCAGAGAAATGCTAATTGATAAGCCTAGAAAGATAGTCCATTGCCAGTATGAAAATAGATGGAGCGAGGGTCTCCTTGTTTAATTCCCTTAGAAGCTTGAAACTGTCCTTCATAATTGTCATTCAACAGGATAGTGTAGAAATTTTTCTGAAGCCATCTTTGGATCACCTGACAGAAAGATTCTTTGAAACCTCTTGCTCTAAGAACATCCAAAATAAACTTCCAGTTGATAGTATCATAAACTTTTGAAACATCAAGTTTATACATGAGATTTCCCCCCTGCATGGCCTGTCAATATCCAAAAGCTCTTGAGTGAGTAAGACATTATCAGAAATTTACCTTCGTGCAACAAAGGCAGATTGGTTAGGAGCAATCAACAAAGGTAAGTGTGATTTTAATCTAAACTCAAAAAGATTTCTAATGAGCATAGACAACACAGCTGTACATGAAATTGACCTGAAATGGTACCAATCTAATTCCTGTTATCCCTTAGGAATTAAAGTAATGGTGGATAGAGCAAAGTAATTTGGCATGTCAGCCCCCCTAAAGAAAGCCTGGACAGCCTCCACAATCTCCTCTTTCATAATAAACCAAGCTTTTTTACATAAGGTAGAGGTAAACCCATCAGCACTAGCAGCTTTATCATCATCAATTGAACATAAAACCTGTGAAATTTCTTCTTCAAAAGGAATAGATGTTAGATCCAAACTAATAATATCAAAGAATTTATCACTAAGAAGGCTAGAGTTAAAATATTGAAGGTTTTAAACATTGGGACAAGATAAAAGAGTTTGGAAATGACTGATAGCATTTAGATGAATTTGATCAGCCTCTTGAATCAAGCAACAGTTCCTATTTTTTATCTTCAAAATGGTATTATACTGTCTTCTTTATTTAATACAAGCATGGTAGAATATTGTATTTTTGTCCCAATCCACAAACTTTTTGATTGTCGCCTTTTGTTCATAAAATTGTTCCTCCCACTAGGTAGCTCTAAGAAGGTTTGCATTAGCACTGACAAGAGTTTTTTCATCAGTAAAACCTAATTTAAGATTTAATTCTGCCATCTTAACAGCTTTTTCAGCCTCATCAACCTTTAAAGATAAGTTTCCAAAACAATTCCAATTCCAGGATTTAAGATGCTTAGCAACTGCCTTCTGAATTTGCCATAATCTGATCCAAGGAGGGAGTGATTTGTCAGGAAGCCAAACAGACTGTAAGAAGGACAAAAAGTCAGGATGTTCCGCCCAAAAATTGAAGATTCTGAACCTTGGGATTGAAGAAGAATGAGTACAAGAAATAGATATCAATAAGAGCCTATGATCAAAACAAATGTGACACAGATGTGCAAATGAAGTAATAAAGTTACCGTCCAACCAAGCATGATTGACTAGGAATCTATCAATTCTTTTAGAGATCTTTCCTCTCTTCCATGTGTCAATAGGTCCCTAATGTGGAAGTTCAGAAAGATCATGGTTTCTGATATTTTCAGTAAAGAGTAGCATCTGATTAATGTCCCCATGCTTCCCACCTCATTTTTCATTCAATCTAGTCCCGCAATTAAAGTTCCCACCAATTATTTAAGGCCCATTGACAGAAGACTTTAGCTGATGAATCTACTGCCATAACTCAACTTTTTCACCTGCAGAGCTGCCTGCATAAATAAAGCTAGCCATAGTATTAAGAAAATTCCACTGCAAAACAACATGAGAAACTGAGTCTGATTATCCAAGATCTGAACAATGACTTCTTTCTTATAGAAAAACTAGATTTTATTATTTAAATTATACAAATAGTAGAACATAGGGAAATGTTTTTGGAATCTGCTGGGGTTATTATGTACCAAGGGTTCGAAAATGGAAAATCATAGAAAATTATGCTTATTAAATAAGCTCTTAATTCTAATCAAGAAATTTGGATCAAAATCCCCCTGATATTCCAACGCAAAAGCTTGATAAAAGAAAATGTAAGGAATGCCCCACAACTGATTTACCAAATAGTAAAGTTATCTGGCCAAGTTCAAAAATAACAGTTTGAAGATTGAAAAAAGGAAGAGATGGAATAAGCGATAAATGAGGAAAAAACATATCCTGGGTTAAGAACACAAAAGAAACATTCCAAACCCTCAGCAGGGTACCAGGGGTTAAAGGACCAATAGAAATTAACAAACGATAGATATAATTATTAATATGAGTTATCAGTCTTGTAAAAGACTTGGATTGGGCAAAGGCCCAAAGCAAACTAAAGTAAGGGTTAATCATTTTGGGGGGAGATATGAAGTGAAGGCTGGGATCTAGATCTTGTTCTCCCTCTAGAATGAGTAGGAGAAGCTCCAGTCTTCACCCTATTACCATTAGCCATTAAAATAGCACCAAATTATAATCTTTAAACTTCAGTCACTTGATTTTTTTTTCCTTTTGGATGTTTGAACTTGCCACTCTTCCTCCAAAATATTTTCCAGTTCAACAACTTTCCTTTCATCAGGATTAATAGGCAATTGTATGTTCTTCAAGTTATCCTTGAGAGGGTCCTCCAATCTCTTATCAGGTGTGCAAGTTAAAGTAGTAATTATAGAGACAATGTTGAGTTCCTCCCTTAGAACTCAAGAAGTAGAAGGAACATTAGAATCAAAAGGATTAGGAGAGCTTTGTAAATTATCCAGTGAGCCTCCTTCACTAGCATTAGCTGCATTAGCCACAAGAGGAGGCATCTGAGGAGGGTTCTTCTCTTTCCGTGAGATTATTTTTTTTTGTATGGAGGGTGCAATCTATAACACCTATCCTTAGTATGGACAAACATGTTACAATGCTGACAGTAATAAGGCCTATGTTCTAATATAACATCTTGCCAAAATCCTTCCTTTTCAGAGCAAAACCAGTCTCATTTCACTTCAGGCAGACTGATGTCCCTTTCTATGAGTATTCTAGCCAAAGAAGGTCTTGCCTTGTTGTAAGTATGGGCATCCACTTTCAAAAGTCTACCCAGACCACAACCAATATTAAATAAAGCATTCATCTTGAAAAAAGGGAGGGGAAGACCAGGTAACTTGAACCAAAGAGGAACCATAGATGGTTCTTTACTTGAATCAAATCGAGCTGTCCATTTCATTAATTTCATGGTTGTCCCTTCAATGATTAATGATTGTATGGAAAAAACCCTAGCATAGTCTTCTTTAAAAGTCAATTATATCAATAAATGCTTTCCATCAAGTAAATTCAACTTCCAAGCCCCAGTAAATTTTAGGGAATCAAAAAAGCTCCTGACAAGCTTTATCTAAGGATTACCTAGCTGGAATTTGCCAACAAGAGTAAGTTTAACTTCCTCATTCAAGGAATTGATCTCTTGTGGGGAAAAATAAATAGCAGGCTTCCCTTCTTTACATCCTAGTGGATAAATACACGGGGAAACCCCATTACTAGCAACTGTGCCATGAAAATCTTTGGGAAATATTAACATAACCATGTCTTGTAAAATTTCTTTGGACTGGCTAACCACCCCAGCATAGGTGGCTTTAGTTCATTGAATATTGATCTCCATATCAATGGGTGTAGCCATGTAAAACATCTACAACCAGTCCCTTAGTGCCACAAAATCAAAGAAACCAGATAGGGCTCAACCACGAAAAAACCAATATAAAAATAACTCAGAGTGTAGTAGGAAGCACAATGAAACATGGAAATCTCAAAAGAGCACTCCAAGAAAAGAAATTCAGACCAAGGAAACTTTAAAAATAAAACCAGGACCAGTTGGAAGATTTCTTCTCCACCCAGACCAAACCAACAACACCAGCCAGGGAGAACACCCAAAGAGTAATAAAACAGTAATTCCAAAAAATTTAAAATAACAAAGAGCACGAGAAGCCAAAAAATCACTCCAACAAAGATCTCCAACCAGAACAAGCTCCAAGAAGAGCTCTTAAAGGTAGAGGAAACCAGACTCCACCACCAACTCACCAGCCAAACGAGCAGAATCCCCATGGAAACCCTAGCAGAGCTTGCAGCGTCGCCACCACCATCTTATTTTATTTATGTTATATATATATATATATATATTTATATATATAAACAAGATGGTGGCCGCTGGATCTAGCTGCGCTCTGCTAGGGTTTTGGAGGTGATGGAGCTGCTTGGTGTAGTGGTGGTGCTCGTGAAAGAAGCTTGCTTTCTCTTCAAGGGGTGCTCGAGGTTTGTGGTGTTTGTTGTGGTCTTGCCCGTGAAGATCTTTGTTGAACAGGATTACTGTTCCATTAATTTACTGAAGTTGTTGCTATTATCTGCTTTTTCTGTTTGGAGTTTTGACCTTGATGTTGTATTGTCCTTTTTGTAGCTGATTTGTTTTGTGCTCCTTTTGCTTTTGGAGCCCTGCTACTGTTTTCATCTTTTTACTGATCTTGGGTTCTTTTGGTTGTGTTTCCTCAAAGGCCTTCCCCATTGATGCTGACATCAATGCTCAATGGACCAAGGGAACCTTTGTTGATGTTGTCGGAAGTGGTTTTGAAGTGCCTAAATCCTTTGATCACTTAGTTTTCCCACAATGTCTCCATGATGCTGCTGCGGGAGCGTGGTTTGCCCCTTTGTCAATCCTTTAGGTTTTAAGGAAGGGGAACCTGGCATCATCTTTTCTCCCCAGGAAATCTTTGAACTTAATGAAATAGTTAAGTTTACTCTGGTGGGTAAGTTTCAATATGGCCATCCTAAGATGGATTTGGTAAGGAGGTACTTTGTGGATTTGAAACTTATAAGTGCTTGGAGATTGGGTTTAATAGATGGAAGGCACCTTCTGATTTCCTTATTTAATGAAGCAGATTATGTAAGGGTGTTTGCAAAACAGACTTTGATCATTAATGGTGTTCCAATGAAATTGCTGAAATGGACTCCAGAGTTTGATACCACAAAGGAACGTCCTGTAGTTCGAGTGTGGTTCAACTTCCCTAATTTACCAATTCAGTATTTCCATCAGAATGAACTATTCAGCATTAGTAGAGTGCTTAGTTGCCCCCTGAAAATTGATGCCCCACATATAATTTGGCCAAACCAGCAGGAGCTAGAGTCCTGGTTGAGAGGGACATTACTTTGCCTGATATTGATAGAGTTTGGATTGTAATTACTGAAGACGGTTTCTGGTAGAAGATAGTTGTGGAACAAAAGCCTGTCTATTGTCAACATTGTAAAATGTTTGGACATAGTGTGAAGAAGTGTTATAGACTACACCCTCTAAATAAAAAAGAGCTCCAGGGACTAGAACAACTAATTCCAAGCCAGTTGGGACAGCTGTTGAATTGGCTTTGGTTGTTGATACTACTGATGTGGAGGTAAATAACACAGTTGAGATTGTGCCAAGTAGTAATGCTGGGGAGCAAGAGGATGAACTATGTAATAACAATAAGTTAAAGGAAAAGATAATACAAGATGACAACATATTAAACATAAACCCTTATAGGGTTGAAGAGCATACTATCAATAGTTTGGCTGATGTTCTAACAGAAGATTGGCAAGTCCAAAGAAGCAATAAGAAGAGAAAAGGTAAAGGTGAAAATAAATAGCCTATGGAGGGACCTTCTAATGTGGACCACCTTCCTAGGACTACGGGGAAAGGGAGGACCTTTTCTTAATGATTAAGTTCCTTATTTAGAATATTATGGGTATTGCTCAACCCTCCTCTCTAAAGAGACTTAAAACTTTGGTGAGAATTCATAAAGTGTGATGTTTTGCCATTCTTAAACCATTGGTTACTAAAAATTCCCATAAAATTTAGAAAAATTTCCCTCAATTTGATCATTTCTCCAATACTAATAATAAAATTTAGCTTTTTGCTAGAGCTGAACTTCAGTGGAATGTGTTGTTAAATCATTCCCAATTTGTTTACATCGAATTCCATTTTGGTGCTCAAATTGGATATGCCACTTTCATTTATGCTAGCAATCTTGCCTTTAATCAATCCACCTTATGGACTGAGTTAACTCAAATTGGTCAGTCTCTGAACTCTTTTTGGATTTTGGGGGGTGACTTAGACTGTATCTCTTCTCCTTCTGAAAGAAGAGGTGGTAGGCCTCATATTGCTTCTTCCATGAATAGATTCAATGATTTTCTTTCTGAGGCTGAATTATTTGATTTGGGGTATCAAGGTCCTGACTTTACTTAGAGAAGGGGTTCCTTGTGGGAAAGAGTTGACAGAATGCTTGATAACTCAAAATGGGTTCAATCATTCCCTTTAGCTTTCATTTCTCATTTTGCTATGGCAGGTTCTGACCATAGGCCCCTTCTGTGCACAATCCAAAATTCTAAAAGCCCATTTAAAGCTCCTTTCAGTTTTCAAAACATGTGGACCCTCCACCCTCAATTTATGGAAGTAATAGGTAAGGTTTGGAGGTCTTAAGGTGATACTAATCCCTCGATAAATCTGTTGAAACTCCAAAACAAAGCGGCAGCTGAGCCGAGGAAGTTGAATTAGGACACTGTTGGTAACATACATGAGAACTTGATTAAATCTCAAAGTAAAGTAATTAACATGGAAGACAGTTTCTAAATGAGTTTGATTGCTGACGCTAACCTCCATAAAGCTAATGAAGAGCTGTTACTCCATACTAGTTACACTGAATGTTTTCTGAAGCAGAAAGCTGCTATTACCAAATTTATGGAAGGAGATAAAAACTCAAGTTATTACCATGCTTGCATTAACTTCAGAAGGAAAAACAACAAGATTTTATCTATTCAGGATTTTGCTAGCCATGTGCTGACTGATGCTGAGAATATTGCCCAAGATGCTGTAAATTACTTTCAAAATATCTTTAAGGAGCAGTCTCCTTCTAGAGCTCAAATCAATATGGATATATTCTTTGATTGTAAAGATTATTTTGACAATCTAAATCTAAATACCACTCCTTTGGAAGGTGAAATTAAAGCTACTTTGGACTCTATTGATGACCATAAAGTAGCTGGCCCTGATGGCTTCACTGCAAAATTTTATAAAGCCACTTGGAATATCATCTGTGGGGAGTTTGTTGATGCTATGCAAAGCTTCTTTAGAGGTATTGATCCCCCTAAATAATTTACTGCTTCCACAATAACCTTGATTCCAAAAAATTCAAGCAGGATAAGATGGGGAGTTTTTAGACCAATCAGCCTAACTAATGTCCTTTCTAAAGTTATCAGCAACATTATCAGCACCAGACTCCAACCTCATCTTCAGCAGCTTATCAGCAACAATCAGGTGGCTTTCGTGAAAGGAAGGCAATCATCTGATAACATCCTTTTGGCTCAGGAACTGCTACTAGATCTGAACAGAAAATGTAGAGGCAGCAATCTCATTATGAAATTGGATATTCAAAAAGCCTATGATACAATTAACTGGAATTTTATTTTGGATACCTTGAATGCTAGGGGCTTCTCTGGGACTTTATCAATCTGATTAGAAGACGGCTCATTTGCAACAACCATTCTATCTTAATTAATCACAAGAGCCAAGGTTTCTTCAATGCCACTAGGGGAATTAAACAAGGAGATCCCTTGTCCCCTACTATCTTTATTTTGGCTATGAATTATCTTTCCAAGCTTCTTAATTAAAAGTTTCTATCTTCTCCACATTTGGACTATCAACACAGACCCAATATTAGTGTGAGTCATCTGTCCTATGCAGATGATATAATCCTTTTCTCTAAGGCTACCAAGAATGCGGTATAGTCTCTCAATCAAGTACTTAAACACTTCCAAAGATCATCTAGTATGTATCTTAACAAACAAAAATCTCATATTTTTGCTAACTCTCATACTCTTCCATAGATTAAGCAATGGATTGCACAGTACACTGGATTTAACTTGGCCTCTTTACTTATCAATTATCTTATTGTTCAATTAATAAAAGGGAGAACTAAATAAACTCAATTCAATGGGGGTAATTGATCAAATTCAGAAACAGCTTCAATCTTGGACAAATTACTTCCTATAAAATGGAGGTAGGATCACTCTTCTCAAAAGCATCTTAACTTCTATCCCTTCCTATGCTCTTCAGATGTTCACTATGAAGAAGGGGACTCAGATAAGGCTTGGCTGAATGTTTAATAAATTTCTTTGGGCTTGTCAGAAGAAACAGTTTCATTCGTTAGCTTGGCATAAATTGTGTAAGCCTCTACATGCAGGTGGTTTAGGCTTTAAGGATTTTCAGCATCTCAGTGTCATTAATCTCTGTAAACTTTGAATAAAGTTTAGAGCCCAAGATAGTCTTTGGGCTTTGTTTATGAAGGGGAAATACTGTAGGACTGTGCACCCTAACTTGGCTGAGAAGAAAGTTGGGGATTCCAGGCTGTGGACTAAACTTTTGGAGGTGAGACATAAAGCTGAGGATCTGTTTATTTGGGAAGTTGGAGAAGTACAAATTAATTTCTGGCTAGATAAATGGATTTGGAATGGGGAAAGATTTGACACCTCCAATCCAAACTCTAGAACTAAAGTGAAGGAATTCTGGACTGAAAATCAATGGAATTGTAATTTGCTAGCAACCATCTTAACTGAAGAGCAAATGTATTGGGTGAAGAAAACTAAAATCAATCCTAGAGAAACGATAGAATCATCACTATATAGGCTCCCTCACAAAAACTACCAGCTTACATTTTCCAGCAATTGTTTCATTAACCACCTGTTATGGGGGGGGAATTTATTTGGGGGAAGTGGTTGACACCTCAATGTCCTTTTTTTGCTGGAGGCTGTGAAATTCTTTCCTATCTTGTGATGATATTTATAAATTGAAAGGGCTTAGGGGTCCCTATTGCTGATTGTTGTGTAGTAAGGATGAAGAAAGTCTGGAACATTTATTTTTCTCCTGTAGTTTCTCCCAAAGGGTTTGGTCTGGTCTGTTGAATCAGCTCAGCATTGATATTCTGAAATTAAGTTGGCAGAACTTTTTGGATTGCTGGAAGGAGTGGTTGGAAGCTATATTGATAATCATTCTTTGTGTTGTTGCTGGTTCATTTGGATGTACAAAAATCAAGTTATGTATGAAAATATGAAACCTATGGAAAAGGTAGTGGTTTTAAATTGTACTTCTTATCTACAAAAGATTATAATGCATCATAAGTTTTCCAATATTTTCTAGATTTGGATGCCCAGTGGGATCAATATGAAGATAAGCAAGCCTACTTTGGTCCTTTGGACCCCCCACCCCCCACTTAAGAGATGGCTGAAGGCTAACACTGATGGAAGTTTCTCTAAGGAGGCTACTGGTGTGGGAGGAGTTATTAGGAACTACCTACGAAAGTGTATTTTCTACTTCTCATCCACTACTTGGGCTAATGATGCACTTGAAACTGAAATGATAGCCATCTACTGGGCTATCTACCTTTCCAAGCAATGTAACATCTCTAAATTGGTGATAGAATCTGATTCCAGTAGCTGCATCAGAATTCTGAAAAATGTTGAAGCTACTCCATGGAACCTTGTTTGGTGGCACAATAAAATTAAAAGACAGTTGATTAAGGTTCATGTACATTTCCAACACATTCTTAGAGAAGGAAACACTCCAGCACACAGTTTGGCAATCAGTGGGAAGGAAACTGAAAAGATTGTTGTAAGGACTATACCTCCTAATCAGTTAGCTCTCCTACTACATGGGGACACCTTATCCATTCCTTATCTTCATTGTAGAGATTGATTATTGTTAGGGGGTACATACAAGGTTTTACTTAGATTTTTTTCTTACATTTTGTGAGCATGGTTGTAAGAACTATATGGGGTAAGAGATCTGGGTGTAGGTTTAGTGATCTAACCCTTCTGTTTTGTAACTCAATTGTATGTTGAACATGTACGGAGCAATAGATATATATATATATATATAAAGATAACAGGATGCTGGTGGCTGGGGAGCTTGCTCTGCTAGGGTTTTTGGTTGGATGATGGAGGCTAGCTGCAGCTGCTTGTTGCTGGTGGTAGAGGTCATTACTGTTCTTGCTGTTTCTTCCCTGGACCTTTTTCTTTGGGGGCTGTTGCTTCTCTCCCGGCTAACTCTAGTGGCACTGTTCCATTGGCTTCTTCTCTGGTTTTTTGGAGTTTTGCTGCTGCTATTTATTAGTAGTGCCTCCTTGGGGTGATGGCTTCCCCCATTGATACTTTAACTGACTCCCAGTGGACAAAAGCAACTTATGCTGGAGTGGTGGGGAAATCCACTGACTCTTTACAAGATTATGACCTCCTTGTTTTCCCACAAGCTTTCCATGATACTGCTGCTGGAAAAGGAAGCAGCCCTTGTATTCACCCCCTGGGAACTAAAGAGGGTGAAATAGCTGTGTATTTCACTACTAAGGAAATTGAGGATTTAAGTGAAGAGGTTAAGTTCACCCTTGTGGGCAAATTTCAGCTAGGACACCCAAAAAAGGACCTAGTTAGATATTTTTTTGTTTCTCTAAAGTTCATAGGTAATTGGAAAATTGGGCTTTTGGATGGGAGATAACTTCTAATCCAATTGGCAGCTGAGGAAGATTATGCTAGATTATTTGCCAAACAATCTGTTAGCATTGCTGGAACTGTTATGAAGATCATCAAATGGACCCTTGGCTTTGACCCTAGTAAAGAGCCTCCTGTTGTCCCCATCTGGTTTAAGCTACCTGGATTATCATTACCCTACTTTAAGCTTAATGCCCTTTTTAATATTGGTAGAGCACTAGGAACTCCTCTGAGAGTGGATGCTCCCACTTATAACAAGGCTAGACCTGGGCTTGCTAGGATTTAGTTGGAAAGAGATGTCACACTCTCTGAAATGAAGAGAATCTGGATTGGTTCTGATGCTGATGGGTTCTGGTAGGATATTTTAGCTGAACAGAAGCTTTACTATTGCCCACATTGCAAGATGTTTGGGCATACAGCTGATAAGTGCTATAGACTACACCCCTCAAACAGGAAGATGGCCAGAAAAATCAACACAGAAACTGGGAGAATTGTGGCTAATGATGCAAGGGGCATTACTGAAGAAATTATGTTAGAAAAAAGGTTGGAAAGCAATACAAGGTCAGAAGAGCCACCCCCAAGGTCTCATGAGGATCTAATGCAGATTGATCCTCTTGGAGAACTAACTGAACCCTATAGCCAAGAAGATACTCTACTACACAGATCAATCAGGAAGGAAAATACTAAAATCACAATTGTCACACCCACATCCCCCTTGCTTGTTGAGAAGGGGAAGGCTATCATCACAGAGAAACTTGATAAAGCCCCACAGGAACCAAGCATTAATGAACTCAAACAAACTATTGAGGGGGATTGGAAAGTTAAAACAGCAAGGAAAAGAAGAAAACCAGGTACAGAAGTGAATAAATTACAAATATGAGTGCAATCTATGAAGGCTGATAAAATCAGGAATGGGTCTCCACTCCTTAGAGGAAGAACCAGATCTAGATCTCAGCCTTCCCCACATCCTCCATTTCAAGATTAATCTACTTTGTTGGAATATAAGGGGGATGGCTAACCCTCTATCTCTTAAAAGAGTTTTATACTTGAATTATAAATACAAATTATGGGGCATTGCCATTCTTGAACCCATGGTTCATAAGAATCCACACAATCTGATTAAAAATTTGTTGGCTTTACCCATTTTGGAAATACTAACAATAAAATTTGGATCTTTTGCAGAAAAGAAACCAATATTGATATCCTCATTGACCATCCACAATTTGTCCACCTCTCATTCAATATGAATGGACACATAGGTGAAGCTACCTTTATCTATGCTGGATGTACCAAGGATGCTAGAAAAGAGCTGTGGAATAGGTTGACTCACATCAGCCAATAGGTGAACTCCCCGTGGTTGGTGGGGGGGATTTCAACTGCATCATTTCTGCCACTGAAAAATCTGGAGGCAGAACCCCTAACCTTGCCAAGAAGAACACCTTCAGAGATAATATACACAGGGCTGGTCTCTTTGATTTTGGTTTCAAGGGCCCTAATTTCACTTGGAAAAGGGGTTCTATCTGGGAGAGGCTTGACAGAATATTGGTCAATGATGCTTGGTTCAATCACTTCCTCCTAACCTTTGTAACTCACCTAGCCTTGCTGGCTCTGATCATAGACCTATTCTTATAAGCATTACTTCTACTGATAACAATAGCTCCCCCCTTTAGATACCTCAACATGTGGGCTGCTAATCCCTCTTATAATAATTACATTGTTGATCTATGGAAAGGGATCTCTCATTCTGACCCCTTAATCAAGCTAAACTTACTGCAAATCAAGATTGCTAAAGCCCTCAAAGGTTGGAGCTGGAACACTTTTGAAAATGTCCTTACCACAGTTCAGAAGGCTGAAGAGGAAGTCAAAGCTTTGGAGAGAGGGGGACAGCTTGGTATTGAAGAGGAGAAAAAGCTACTGATTGCTCAGAACTTCCACCTTAGTGCCATTGATTATCAGGAAAAATTTCTTAAACAGAAGGCTTCCATGAATATTTTCACTGATGGGGATAGAAACACTAGATTCTTTCATGCCTACATCAAATATAAAAGAAAATGCAATACCATCCATGCTATACAAAATGCTAATGGCCAGTGGTTACACAACAATAATGATATAGCAAATGATGCTATATGCTATTATAAAGAACTACTCAACCAGGATCATCACTTCAAACCCCACATTGAGAAGGAACACTTCATGGAAGAACTGAACTACAGTGCTGGTCTCAAGCTGACAGATACACCCACTAAAAAGGAAATATGGAATCCAATTAACTCTATTGATAGCAGCAAGTCTGCTGGCCCTGATGGTTTCACTGCTGAATTCTACAAGAAGTCCTGGGATATCATTAAGACTGATGTTATAGCTGCTGTCACAAGCTTTATTAAATGCAACAATCTTCCAAAGTTCTTTTGCCCCTCCACCACTGTACTGATCCCTAAATCTGAAATACAGAATACTTGGAATCATTTCAGACCCATCTGTTTAACCACTGTCATAAGTAAAATCATTATGAACAGGCTACAACCCCACTTGGACTACATAATTGAACCCAATCAAACTACTTTTGTGAAAGGTAGGTCCATTATTGATAATACTCTTTTGGCCCAAGAACTTTTACAGGACTTGAATAAAGCTTGTAGAGGGGGTAATATGATTTATAATCTGGACTTAAGGAAAGCTTATGATACTATAAGCTGGGACTACATATTGGAGGTTCTAAGTGTTAGAGGGTTCGATGCTGGCTTCTGTCAACTAATCAAGAGGTGGCTGCACAATAATGATCATTCCATTATGATAAATGGGCAAGGGAAGTGCTCTTTCACTGCTACAAGAGGTTTAAAACAAGGGGATCCACTTTCACCTACCATCTTTATACTTTCCATTGACTACTTGTCCAGAATGCTTGATGAAGCCTTGCTGAATCATAGTCAACACAGATACCATAACAGATCCAACATTGTTATCACCCACTTACTATATGTTGATGACATAATGGTTTTCTCTAGAGCCAACAAAAATGCTATAAAAAAAGTCTTCCAAACTCTCCAAAATTTTCAAGCTCTCTCAGGAATGGCTTTTAATCCAGCAAAGTGTCAAATTTTTTTCTATAAAAATGTACCCTCCACTCATAAACTTTGGGCATCAGATTATACTGGTTTCACAAATACTCAACTCCCTATTAAGTACCATGGAGTGCTCTTAATTACTAACAGAGCTAAATAAACTCAGTTTGATGAGGTTCTGAATAAAATATCTAACCTTCTTAATGGGTGGACTCAGACCTTCTTATCTAATGGGGGAAGAATTACCTTGCTAAAGAGCATTATCACTACCTTCCCAGCTTATATACTACAAATGACTACAATCAAGAAAAGTACCCAAGCACAGCTGGAGAGAATGTTTAACAAATTCCTGTGGTCTGGTCAAAGACAGCAAATGCATTGGGCTTCTTGGAGGAAAGTTGCTAAACCCCAAATTGCTGGGGGAATTGGGTTTAAGGACCTTGAACAACTCCTCCAAGTCAATTTCTGTAAACTCTGGATTAAGTTTAGGACCCAAAACTCACTGTGGGCAAAATTCATGTGGAGTAAGTACTGCAAAGATCAGCACCCCACTTTGGTCTTAAGGAAAACTGGTGACTCTAGAATTTGGGTGAAAATCCTGAAAATCAGACATATTGCTGAAGCTAAGTACAGTTGGGAGCTAGGTAATGGGGACATCAAGTTTTGTCTTGATAATTGGTGTCCCAATGATTGGCTCTCCCCCATTGTCAATATATATAATAGTGATTTGAAAGTGGCTGATTGTTGGGATGGGGACAACTGGTCCCTGAGTAAGTTAGCAAGCCTTCTTCAACCTCATTCTATCACCAAAGTGGCCAGTATAAAATTTAACAGAAATCTTGCTGATAAACTCTTATGGCAATCCACTTCCCACCAAAGTCTCACCAAAGCTATCTATTCCAAAAACTTCTGCTGGGAACATATACCCTGGGGTGATCAGTTATGGAATAAATTCTTATCCGCTTCTATGTCCTTTTGCTGCTGGAGAATATTCCTAAGAATGATCCCTACTAATGATATTCTAAAGTTGAAGGGATTGAGAGGTCCCTCTAAATGCTGGCTATGTAGAAAGGAAGAGGAAACTCTGAACCACTTATTCTTTGAATGTGAATTTGCTCAACAGATATGGAAACAGTTCCTAAACCATTTGATAATTAACCAGGGAAAGCTTACTTGGGATAGACTGGTTGACTGCTGGTGGCATTGGAAGGTTAGAAAGTACACTGCTATCCCCTTCACCATTGCTTGGTCCATCTGGATGGAAAGAAACAAGGTAAAATTTGAGGATGCAAATCCTAATGTGGGGACTACTGTCAGAAATTGTGTGACTTACTTGCACAAGATGATTAATTGGAAAGGCTTTCCTAATATTTCCAACTCCTGTGCTTCCACTAAGACTGATTTTATTCAAGTCATTAAAGTCTATTGGAAAGCCCCAAATCATCCTACTGTGAAGGTTAATACTGATGGTAGCTTTACTAAAAATGGAGCTGGTGTGGGTGGCATTTACAAAAATCATTTGGGTAAGTGCTTGTTGTACTTTTATACCCCTGTCCTGGCCAATGATGCTACTGAAACTGAACTCATTGTTGTGTACTGAGCAATTAACCTTGCCACTAAGGATAATTGGAATAGAATTTGGTTAAAAGTGAATTTTGCTGTGATTATTCCCCTTTTAAATCATGAGGAGGAGACTCCCTGGCACTACTCTTACTGGATAAACAAAATCAGAGATCTCACTAGCAAGATGCAAATGAAGTTCACCTTTATCTACAGGGAAGGTAACCGGCCTGCAAACCTGTTGGCTCATCTTGGATAAAGCACTGATGAGACTGAAGTTGTTGTTAACTCTCCACCTGCTCTCTTTTATCTGCTACAAGGAGATATCCTAAATGT
>NEWO01000941.1:11132-22748 GCA_003013225.1 Phalaenopsis aphrodite
AGAGAAGAGAGAGCAAGTAAAGAGAGAGAAGGTAACGAGAGAAGTGAGAGACAAATAGAAAGGAAGAATTAGAGGAGGGAGATCATGAGAGAGAAAAAGAGAGGGATTGATTGCAAGAATGGATAAGTGAGCATGTGATAAAAGAGAGAGCATGTGATAGAAGAGAGAGCTATAGGAATAATATAAGGGAAAGGAACATAAGTCTAAGTAGGACAGAGAGATAGAAAAGAGTTAGAGTGATAATGAATAACAAAAGTGAGCTATAGAAAAAGGGAGAGAGAGATAGAATTTAAAAAATAGCAAGATAAGGAGAGAGAAAAATGAAAATTAAGTTAAAGTGAGAGACAAGGAGAGAGGGAGTGAGAGAGACAAAGGGTTGAAAGAGAGATAGAGCAAAAGGAAATGACAAGAGAGGAATTGCAAGGATAACGAGAGAGAGATCGTAAGAAGAATGGAGATATGGTGAGGGGAGAGAGAGTGGAAGAATGAAGTGAGGATAGGAGGGAGGGAGGGAGATATAGAAATTAAGAGATAGTAGGAAATGAGAAGGAGGGAGAGAGAAAGCAAGAATGAGGGTGGGAGAAATAGGGATAAAGATAAAGAATAAAAAAAAAGGTAGAAACATTAAAAGAGAGAAACTATTGTGGGAGAGACCAAGAAAGTGAGCGTAGGAACTAAAGATTGTGATAGAGGGAGGGTGAAAATTGATGGAAAGATAGGATGAGAAGTGAGAGAGAGAGAGAGAGCGAGGGAGAAGAATGGGAGTGTGGGATGAAGGGTGGGAAGGAGGGAGAGAGAGAGAGAATTTGAAAAAGATAGAGCAAGAAGGTTAGAAGGTGGAGAGAGACCATGAAAAGATAGAGGAAGAAGGATAGAAGGGGGAGCGTTATAAAGAGAATCAGAGAGATGAGAGATAGAGTGAGTGAGCGAGAGGAGGTGATAAAGTGAGTCAGAGGGAGAGATATAAAGAGAAGATAGAAGGAGAAAGAAGAAATGATACATAAAAGAGAAGAGAGAGTGGAGAGAATAGAGAGATATGCAAGGAAGGACAGAGGATGGAGGGGGAGAGAGAATGAGAAACATGGGAGAGAGTGTGAGAGTGGAAGATGAGAGAAGAAAGAGAATAAGGGAGGAAGAATGGGAGGGAGAAAAGATGGAGAAATTTAGTGAAAGAGATTGAAGGAGTGGGGAAGGTAGAGAACAAAGTTTGAGAGACATGGAACAAAAAGCAAGGGAGAGAGAGAATAAGAGAGAGGGAAAGTGGGATAGGGAGAAGGAGAGTGAAAGGGCTGGCATCAAGGTGTATGAAGAGAAGAGAATACAGAGAAATATTGTCAAAGAGATAAGGAGGGAAAAGAAGAGAGAGAAAAAAAAAGAGTGCAAGGGAGAGAGAGATAAAAAGAGAGCAATGGAGAGTGACAGAGGGGAAGTCAAACAATGGTAAGAAAATAAATGATAGAGAGGAGGAGAGAGTGGTTGGGAGCACTCTTAAGAGAGAGCGGAAAAATGGGAACAAGTGAGAGAGTGTGTGGGTGAGACCAAGCGAGACAGAAAGGGTAGGAGGGAGGAAGAGAGAGAATGAGAGGGAAAAAGAGATTAGGGGAGAGAGTGAAGTGAGAGAGGTAATTAGGGAGGGATAGAGAAAAAATAAGGAGGTTAAGAGAAAGAAAGTAAGAGAGAAATGAGAGAGGGAGAGAATAAAGATAGAGTTAAAAGAGAGAGGAAGCTGGAGATTAAAAAAGGGTTAAAGAGAAAGAGCAAAGGAAAGATGGGGATAGAGAGAATAAAAGTGAGCGAGTAATAGTGAGAGAGAGTGGGAGGGAACAAGAGACATAAGAGATTTTGAAAGGACAAGGAATTGAGAGAGAGAGAGGGAGGTAAATATATAGAGACATGAGAGAGATGAGAGGTTGGGAGGGAGTTAGTACTGAGAGTGGGAGAGAGAGGGAAAGATAGAGAAGAGAATGAATAGAAAGAGAGAGATGAAAGGCTGAGCTAGAGAGGGGGAGAGTGAGCGAGTGATAGAGAAGGTCGAAGAGATAAGGGGGAAGGAGGGAGGGAAGGAGTGGGCACAAGAGAGTGAGAGTGAGAGGTAGGGAATGAGAAAAGAGCTCAGGAGAGTGAGAGCAAGAAAAAGAGACAAAGAAAGAGAGAGAGACAGAAACAAAGGGAGAGAGAAAAGGAGAGGGTAAGAGAATTAGCATGGTGATAGAGAATAAGCTCGAGAGATTGGTGAAAAGGGATGGAGGGAGGGAGAGTGAGACAGAGAGAGGAAGTGAGAAAAGGAGGAAGGGAGAGTGAAGAAAGTAAGATAAAGAGAGAGTGAGGGAGGGAGGGAGATTGAGTGGGAAAGGGTGATTAAAAGGTGAAGGTAAAGAGAGTTGGAATAGAAGGGAGAGAGATCAGTAGAGAGTGAAGCGAAATGGGGTGGGAGAGATGAGAGAGGCTGGAGCAAGCGAGGGAAACCAGGTGAGTGAGATGGGGTGGGTGAGATGAGAGAGAGTAAGAGGGAGTGAGGGAGCGGGCAATGAGGTAAGTGATAGAGAGCTCTAGAGAATGGATAAGTGAGAGGGGGACAAAAAAGGAGAGAGAAGGAGAGGGTCATAGCAATAAGGTGTGAGAGAGAAAGCATAATAGAGGGAGAAGGTGAGGCAGAGAGTAGGGTGAGATGGAGAGGTTGAGGGATATATAAAGTGGGAGATGGAGCTATGGAAAGATAGAGACCGATGAGAGAGAGGGATAGTGGAAGAGATAAAAAGATGGAAATAAAGAGGGAAAGAGAGAGAATGGAGAGAAAGCGAGAAAGAGTTAAAAAAGAGAGAAGAAATAACGAAAGAGATTGAAAGAGAATATGAGAGGTAGAGAGAAAGATAAGAGAAAATGAATGAGAGATGGTAGAGATGGTAGAGAAGGAAGGGGAGATGAAAATAGAGAGAGAGGAAAAGAGATAGAGAGGGGTAGAAAAAGGGTCGTAGGGAGGAGCATTTGGGAGTTATAATGAGGTAGAGATTGAGAAAGTGACAGAGTGGGAGAGAGGGCAAGAAATAGAGAGATAGAAAGACAGAAAAAGTGAGTGATAGAGAGCGATAGAGTAATAGAGAGTGGGAGAGATGATAAGAGAGGAATAGAGCAAGTGAGAGGTAAAAAGAGAGGGAGGAGGCGAGAGCAAGAAAAAGAGATAAAGGAAGTGAAGGAGGGAGGAAGAGTGAGACAAAGAGAGTGTGATTATGGGAGGGAGGGAGAGAGAGTGAAGAGATTAAGTCTGAGAGGGAGATGATTAATACAGAGAGAAGAGAGAAAACAAGAGAGGGAAGGAGGTAGATTGTGAGAGAGATAGAATAAAGAAGCAAGTTAGAGAGACTGAGATAGGGAGGTTAAGAGAAGGAGAGAGAGATTAGAGGTAAAGAGTGGGGGAGAGATAGAGGGAGGGAAAAGAAGGAGAGAGAAATGTAGAGAGGTAAGGCTGAGATGGGAAAAGAGAAAGTGTTAGAGAGAGTGTGATATGTGTTGAAAAAGAAAAGAGAGGAAGGGTCTGATAGAATGAAGGAGTGTGAGGGAGAGAGAGGGTGAGTTGGGGAGGGAGGACGGGAGAGAATGAGAGAGGGAGAAAGAGATACAGGGAGGGATTAAGAGAGGTAGAGTGAGTGTGAGTGGGAGAGAGGGAAAGATTGAGGTAAGACGGAGAGAGAGAGAAATAGAAAGGGAGAGAGATAGATAGAGATTGCAAGAGAGGGGTATGGAAGAGAAGAGAGAGGGCAAGAGCAACTGAGGGAGTGAAAGTGAGAGAGTATAAGAAATGGAATTAGAGAAAAAGAGATATGGAGACAAGAGAAAGAGAAAGAACAATAGAAAAAAAGGGAAAGAAAAAGGAAAGAAACAGAGAGTAAGAAAGGAGAGAAGAAAGATTGAAAGAGGTCGAGAGGGAAAGAGAGCGAAACTGTATGAGAGATCATAGAGAGAGTAGAGATGGGAGTGTGAGGGAAATAGAGAGAGGAAAGGAGATAAAGAGGGGAAAAAAAGGGAAGTAGGGAAGGACTCTTTGACGGTTGGAATGAGGGAGAAATAGCGAAAGAGACAGAAAGTGGGAGAGAGGGCTTAAAAGAGAGATACAACGAGAGCGAGAGAGAAAAAGCGAGTGACAGAGAGTGAGAGAGAAGATAAGAGAGATAGAGCAAGAGAGTGGTAAAAAGAGAGGGAGGGAACGAGAGTGAGATAATGAGATAAAGGATGTAAAAGATGGAGGGAGAGCGATACAGACAGAGTGTGGGAGTAAGGGTAGGGAAGATAGAGAGATGACAGAAAGAGAGAGAAGTAGAAGAAGACTGAGAGAGAGATAGATGGAGGAAAGGAGAGAGGAAAAGAGAAAGAGAGGGAGAGAAGGGGAGAGAGAGTTAGAGAACAGAGAGAAATTGAGAGAGAATATGAGAGGTAGAGAGAGAAATATAAGAGAAAATGTATGAAAGAAGGTAGAGAGTGGGGAGAGATAAAGGGAGGGAAAAAAAGAGAGATATGTAGAGAGGCAAGGCAGAGATGGGAAAGGAGAAAGATTTAGATAGATAAAAAAGAGGTAGGGTTAGACAGGATGAAAGAGAGTGGGAGAGAGAGAGAGAGAGTGAGCTAGAAAGGGAGGGAGCGAGAAAGAGTGAGTGAGGGAGGGAGGGAGGGAGAGTGTGAGACAGGGATGCAGAGAGCTAGGGAGAGTGGGAAATATTGATGTATGATAGAAAGAGAGAGAGATAGAAAGGGAGAGAGATAGGTAAAGATTGTAAGAGGGGTGTGGGAGAGATGAGGGTCAGAGAGAGCAAGAGCAACTGAGGGAGCTCAAGTGAGAGAGGGTAAGCAATGTAATTAGAGAATGAGATATAGAGAGACAAGTGAAGGAGGATGAATCTTGGAAATAGAGCTAGAAAGAGTAAGAAAAAGAAGAGAGAGAGAAAGTTAAAAAAGAGAGAGGAAAGAATGAAAGAGGTTGAGAGGAAAAGAGAGAGAAAATGTATGAGAGATCATATGGAGAGTAGAGAAGGCAGGGAGAGAGAAATAGAGAGAGGAAAGGAGATAGGGAGGGGGAGAAAAAGGAATGTAGGGAGGAAGCGTTTGAGGGTTGGAATGAGGGACAAATAGAGAAAGAGATAGAGAGTGGGAGAAAAGGCATGAAATTGAGAGATAGAGTAAAAAGCGAGTGACAAAGAGTGAGAGAGTCATAGAAAGTGAGAGAAATGATTAGAGAGAGATGGATGGAGCAAGAGAGAGGTAAAATGAGAGGAAGGGAGGGAGAGTAAGATAAAGAGATAAAAGATGTGAAGGAGGGCGGGAGAGTCAGACAGAGAGAGAGTAGGTGTGAGGGAGGTAGGGATGGAGTTAGAGAAGATATATATATGAGAGAAAGAGGGAGGGATAGAGGAAGAGTGAGGGAGGGATAGAGGGAGGGAAAGAGAGAGGGAAAGAGAATAAGAGGGTGAGAAGGAGAGAGAGAGTTAGAGAACAGAGAGAGAGAGATTGAGAGAGAGCATGAGAAATAAAGAGAGAAAAAATGGAAGGGAGAGAGAGAATGGTTTGAGGGTGGGAAGAAGAGGGTGGAAGGGATAGGAACATAGAAAGAAAAGAGAGATAAAAAAGATAAAACAAGTGTGAAAGAGAGAGGAAAGAGAAGGGAGAGAGAACGCCAGAGTGAGAGAGTAAAGTGAGTAAGAAGGGGGAGAGCTAGAAACAACGTTAGGGACGTGTGAGTGCTCGCGAGGGATGGACAGAGGGTGGGAAGGAAGGAGAGAGATAGAAAGAATGAAGAGGCATAGAGTGAGAGAGGAGGGAGGGAGTGGGAGTGGGAGAGATGGATATAATGAGAAGATAGAACAAGAAGAGCGAAAAAAGATACATAAAAGGGAGAAGATAAAACAAGAAAGACTTAATGAGAGGGAATGAGGTTGGAGATAATGAGGGAGTTGAGAGAGTGAGGGGAGAAGAGCAAGAGGGAGTGAGTGAGAGAGACAGAGAGTAATAGAAAGATGAGAGAAAAGAGAGAATAACAAAAGAAGAAAGACATGAGAGATAGATGGGAAGAGGGAGGGAGGGAGTGAAGAAATAATGAAAGACATAAATGAGTGAAAGGCAGTAAGAGGCAGAGAGGAAGAAAGATAAAGGAGATTAAGGAAGGGAGGTAAGGTGGGAGAAAATGTGAGTAAAGGAGAGAGAGTGTGAGAAATTGAGACATTGTTAGTGAACAAAGAGAGAGAGAGAGAGAGAGCAAAGGTGAGAGAGAGAAGAGAGAGCAAGTAAAGAGAGAGAAGGTAACGAGAGAAGTGAGAGACAAATAGAAAGGAAGAAATATAGGAGGGAGATCATGAGAGAGAAAAAGAGAGGGAGTGATTGCAAGAATGGACAAGAGAGCATGTGATAGAAGAGAGAGCTATATGAATAATATAAGGGAAAGGAACAAAAGTCTAAGTAGGACGGAGAGATAGAAAAGTGTGAGAGTGATAATGAATAACAAAAGCGAGATATAGAGAAAGGGTGAGAGAGATGGAATTTAAAAAATAGCAAGAGAAGGGGAGAGAAAAGTGAAAAGTAAGTTAAAGTGAGAGACAAGGAGAGAGGGGGTGAGAGAGATTAAGGGATGAAAGAGAGATAGAGCAAAAGGGAATGTGAAGAGAGGAATTGCAAGGATAACGAGAGAGAGATTGTAAGAAGAATGGAGATATGGGGAGGGGAGAGAGAGAGAGTGGAAGAATGAAGTGAGGATATGAGGGAGGGAGGGAGATATAGAAATTAAGAGATAGTAGGAAATGAGAAGGAGGGAGAGAGAAAGCAAGAATGAGGGTGGGAGAAATAGGGATAGAGATAAAGAATAAAAAAAGGTAGAAAGATTAAATAAGAGAAACAATAGTGGGAGAGAGCAAGAAAGTGAGCGTAGGAGCTAGAGATTATGATAGAGGGAGGGTGAAAATCGATAGAAAGATAGGATGAGAAGTGAGAGAGAGAGAGCGAGAGAGAAGAATGGGAGTGTGGGATGAAGGGTGGAAGGGAGGGAGAGAGAGAGACTATGAAAAAGATAGAGCAAGAAGGAAAGAAGGTGGAGAAAGACCCTAAAAAGATAAAGGAAGAAGGATAGAAGGGGGAGCGTTATAGAGAGAATAAGAGAGACGAGAGATAGAGTGTGAGAGCCAGAGGAGGTGATAAAGTGAGTGGGAGTGAGAGATCTAACGAGAAGATAGAAGGAGAAAGAAGAAATGATACATAATAGAAAAGAGAGAGTGGAGAGAATAGAGAGATATGTAAGGAAGGACAGAGGATGGAGGGGGAGAGAGAATGAGAGACATGGGAAAGAGTGTGAGTGGAAGATGAGAGAAGAAAGAGAATAAGGGAGGAAGAATGGGAAGGAGAAAAGATGGAGAAATTTAGTGAAAGAGATTGAAGGAGTGTGGAAGGTAGAGAATAGAGTTTGAAAGAGTTTGAGTGACATGGAAGAGAAAGGAAGGGACAGAGAGAATAAGAGAGAGGGAAGGCGGGATAGGGAGAAGGAGAGTGAAAGGGAGGGCATCATAGAGTATGAAGAGAACATAATACAGAGAAATATTGTCCAAGAGATAATGAGGGAAAAGAAGAGTGAGCAAAAAAAAGAGGGCAAGGGAGAGAGAGATAAACAGAGAGCAATTGAGAGTGAGAGAGGGAGAGCCAAACAATGGTTAGAAAATAAATCATAGAGAGAATGAGAGAGTGGCTGGGAGCACACTTAAGTGAGAAAGGAAAAATGGGAACAAGTGAGGGAGTGTGTGGGTGAGAGCAAGCGAGATAGAAAGGGAAGGAGGGAGGAAGAGAGAGAATGAGAGGGAAAAAGAGAGTGGGGGAGAGAGTGAAGAGGCAGAGGTAATTAGGGAGGGAAACAAATAAGGAGGTTGAGAGAAAGAAAGTAAGAGACAAATGAGAAAGGGAGAGAGTAAAGATAGTGTTAATAGAGAGAGGAAGCTGGAGATTAAAAAAGGGTCAAAGAGAAAGAATAAAGGAAAGATGGGGATAGAGAGAATAAAAGTGAGAGAGTAATAGTGGGAGAGAGTGGGAGGGAACAAGAGACATAAGAGATTTTGAAAGGAGAAAGAATCGAGAGTGAGAGAGAGAGAGGGAGGTAAATATGTTGAAACAGGAGAGAGATGAGAGAGTAGGGAGGGAGTTAATACAGAGAGTGGGAGAGAGAGGGAAAGCTAGAGAAGAGAATGAATAGAAAGAGAGATGAAAAGCTGAGCGAGAGAGGGGGAGAGTGAGCTAGTGATAGAGAATGTCGAAGAGATAATAGGGAAGGAGGGAGGGAAGGAGAGGGCACAAGAGAGTGAGAGTGAGAGGTAGGGAATGAGAAAAGAGCTCGGGAGAGTGGGAGCAAGAAAAAGAGGCAAAGAAAGAGAGAGAGATAGAGAATAAGCTCGAGAGATAGGTGAAAAGAGATGGAGGAGAGGGAGAGTGAGCAGAGAGAGGGAGTGAGAAAAGGAGGAAGGGAGAGTGAAGAAAGTAAGATAAAGAGAGAAAAATATTAATAGAGATAAGAGAGAAAGCAGAAAAGATTAGATGAAAGAGTGAGAGAGATAAACTGAGAAAGCAAGTGAAAGAGACAGAGAGAGCGAGGTGGAGAGAGGGAGAGAGGAGAGAGAGAATATAAGAGGTAAAGAGGAAGAGAGAGAGAATAAGAGAGGAAAAAAAGGGAGAGTGATATATCAAGAGGTAGGGGAAAGATGGAGAGTGTGAGGGATAGAGAGAGAATAAGATACGTATGGAGAGGAAGAAATGAGAGGGAGGGTGATGGGAGAGAGAGATTGAATAAGAGGGAGGGAGGGGGTGAGATTAAGTGGGAGAGGGGATAAAGAGGTGAAGGTAAAAAGGGTTGGAATAGAAGGAAGAGAGATCCGTATAGAGTGGAGCAAAATGGGGTGGGAGAGATGAGAGAGCGGGAGCGAGTGAGGGAGAGCAGGTGAGAGAGATGGGGTGGGTGAGATGAGAGAGAGTGGGAGCGGGCAATGAGGTAAGTGATAGAGAGCTCTAGAGAATGGATAAGTGAGAGGGAGGAAAAAAAGGGGAGAGAAGGAGAGGGTGATAGCAATAAGGTGTGAGAGAGAAAGACGAATAGAGGGAGAAGGTGAGGTAGAGAGTAGGCTGAGATGGACAGGTTGAGGGATATATAAAGTGGGAGATGGAGCTATGGAAAGTTAGAGACTGGTGAGAGAGAGAGAGGGATAGTGGAAGAGATAAAAAGATGGAAATAAAGAGGGAAAGAGAGAGAATGGAGAGAAAGCAAGAAAGAGTTAAAAAAGAGAGAAGAAATAACGAAAGAGATTGAAAGAGAATATGAGAGGTAGAGAGAAAGATAGGAGAAAATGAATGAGAGATGGTAGGGAGAGTAGAGAAGGACGGGAGATGAAAACACAGAGAGAGAGAGAGAGGGGAAAAGATATAGAGAGGGGGAGAAAAAGGGATGTAGGGGGAGCATTTGGGGTTTATAATGAGGTGAGATTGAGAAAGAGACAGAGAGTGGGAGAGAGGGCAAGAAATAGAGAGCTAAAAAAAGAGAAAAAGTGAGTGACAGAGAGTGATAGAGTAATAGAGAGTGGGAGAGATGATAAGAGAGGGATAGAGCAAGTGACAGGTTAAAAGAGAGGGAGGAAGCTAGAGCAAGGAAAAGAGATAAAGAAAGTGAAGGAGGGAGGAAGAGTGAGACAAAGAGAGTGTGATTATGGGAGAGAGGGAGAGAGAGTGAAGAGAATAAGTCTGAGAGGGAGATGATTAATACAGAGAGAAGAGAGAGAGCAAGAGAGGGAAGGAGGTAGAATGTGAGAGAGATAGAATAAACAAGCAAGTTAGAGAGACTAAGATAGGGGGTTAGGAAAGGGAGAGAGAGATTAGAGGTAAAGAGTGGGGGAGAGATAGAGGGAGGGAAAAGAAGGAGAGAGATATGTAGAGAGGTAAGGCTGAGATGGGAAAGAGAAAGTGATAGAGAGAGTGTGATAAGTGTTAAAAAAGAAATAGAGAGGAAGGGTCTGATAGAATAAAGGAGAGTGAGGGAGAGAGAGAGAGAGTTGGGGAGGGAGAGAGGGAGAGAATGATAGAGGGAGAGAGAGATACAGGGAAGGATTAAGAGAGGTAGAGAGAGTGTGAGTGGGAGAAAGGTAAAGATTGAGGAATGACGGAGAGAGAGATATAAAGGGAGAGAGATAGATAGAGATTACAAGAGAGAGGTATGAAAGAGATGAGAGAGAGCAAGAGCAACTGAGGGAGTGCAAGTGAGAGAGTGCAAGAAATGGAATTAGAGAAAAAGAGATATAGAGGTCGAGTGGGAAAGAGAGAGAAACTGTAGAGGGCATAAAAGAGAGATTTATGGAGAGCGAGAGAGAAAAGGCGAGTGATAAAGAGTGTGAGAGAAGATAAGAGAGAGATAGAACACGAGAGTGGTAAAAAGAGAGCGAGGGAACGAGAGTGAGATAATGAGATAAAGGATGTGAAATATGGAGGGAGAGTGATACAGACAGAGTGTGGGAGTAAGGGTAGGGAAGATAGAGAGACGAGAGAAAGAGAGAGAAATAGAGGAAGACTGAGAGAGAGAAAGATGGAGGGAAGGAGAGAGGAAAAGAGAAAGAGAGGGTGAGACGGGGAGAGAGAGTTGGAGAACAGAGAGAAATTGAGAGAGAATATGAGAGGTAGAGAGAAAAAATATAAGAGAAAATGTATGAAAGAAGGTAGAGAGAGTAGAGAAGGACGCGGGAAAGAAGAGAGAGAGAGGAAAGCAGATAGAGAAGAGGAGAAAAAGGGACGTAAGGAGGGAGCGTTTGAGGGCTATAATAAGGTATAGATTGAGAATAGATAGAGTGTGAGAGAGGGCGAGAAAGAGAGAGATAGGGAGAGAGAGACAAAGCGAATGTCAAAGAGTGAGAGAGAAAGAATATAGAGTGAGACAGATGATAAGTGAGGGATAGAGCAAGAAAGAGGTAAAAGAGAGGGGGGAGAAAGTGAGATAAAGAGATAAAGTAATTGAAGGAGGGAGGGAGAGAGGGAGAGTGAAGCGAGTAAGAGTGAGAGGGAGATGATTAATAAAGACAGTGTAAGAGAGAGAGAGAGCAAGAGAGTGAAGAAGAGAGAATGTGAGAGAGATAGAATGAACAAGAAGGTGAGATAAACTAAGATAAGGAGTTTGAGAGACGGAGAGAGATGAGAGAGGTAAAGAGTGGGAAGAGATAAAGGGAGGGAAAAAAAGAGAGATATGTAGAGAGCCAAGGCAGAGATGGGAAAAGAGAAAGCTTCATATAGATAAAAAAGAGGTAGGGTTAGAAAGGATGAAAGAGAGTGAGAGGGAGAGAGAAAGTGAGCTAGGGAAGGAGGGAGCGAGAGAGTGTGACTGAGGGAGGGAGGGAGGGAGAGTGTGAGAGAGGAATGCAGAGAGGTAGGGAGAGTGTGAAAGATTGATGTATGATAGAAAGAGAGAGAGATAGAACGGGAGAGAGATAGGAAAAGATTGTAAGTGAGGGGTGTGGGACAGATGAGAGACAGAGAGAGCAAGAGCAACTGAGGGAGAGCAAGTGAGAGAGAGTGAGCAATGGAATTAGAAAAGGAGAGATAGAGAGACAAGTGAAGGAGAATGAATCATGG
>NEWO01000941.1:95389-106399 GCA_003013225.1 Phalaenopsis aphrodite
CTCCCTCCCCCTTATCTCTCTCTCTCACTATTTCTCACCTCCCTCTCTCTCACTCACACACACACTCTCTCTCTCTTCCTGACTCTCTCTTTTATCTCTATTTCTCTCTCATTCTATCTTTCTCGACCTTCATCACTCAAGATAAAGAATATTGAGAGAGTGTGTGGGGTGGAGAGGGGTTGAGATGGAGAATAATGAGAGAGGGTGCGATGGAGAGAGAGAGAGAGAGAAAGAGAAAGAAAGCGTGAGTAAAGGGAGAATTTGGTAGAGATTTATAGACAAAGAGAAAGAGTGAGTAAAAAGAGAGTGCCTGTGGAGTGAGAGAGAGGCGAGAAAGAGAAAGAGAGAGAGCGTAAGAATGATGTACAAAGAGAGAATAGACAGATAAAGAGGGAGAGTGAGAATGAGCATAGAAAGAGAGAGAGTGAGAGGTTGAGAAAAAACAACAAGGGTTGGAGAGTTTGAGAGAGGCGGAGAGAGTTAAGGATGGAGAGAGAGTGATGAGTGTCTGAGATGGATAGAGAAGAGAGAGCGTGAAACAAAGAGATAGAGAGAGTGAGAGCTAAGAGAGGGAGGAGAGAGAATGTGTCTTACTTGAATTGGATGAGACATAATTAGATTGATGTAGACTAAGAGAGGGTGAGAGGAAAAGGAGAGCGTGGGAGAAAAGAGAAAAGGAGTGTGAACTATTAGAAGATTGAGAGAGAGAAATATGAAGAGGCAAACAAAGAGAGAGAGTGAGAGAGAGCAGGAGAAAGAGGGAGTAATAAGGATGGAGTTTGAGAAAGATGGGGAGAGTAGGAGAGAGCTAGAGAGAGAAAATGGACATTGAGCTAGAAAAGGTGGAAGAAATAGTTAGAGAGATGAGATAGAGAAGATGGAGAGAGCTACAGAGAGTCAGAAAGAAATAGTGAGAGGGAAGAGAGGGAGGTAGAGCTAGAGGGCAAGAGAGAGAGAGATGAAGAGAAGGAGGGAGAAAAAGAGAAAAATAATGAGAGGGTAGAAAGAAAAGGGAGTGATAGGGAGTAATAGAGATGGGGAGAGAGTGAGAATAGAGAGAAGAGAGGGAGATCAAGCGTGATAGAGAGAGGGACGAGTGGAAGAGAAACTCAAAATAATTAAGGAAGATGGAAAGAGAGTAAGGAAGAGAGGGAGGATCGAGTGAGGGAAAGAGAGTGAGAGATAATGATATGGAAGTGAGGGTGAGAGAATTGTACTTTGAGTAAGAAAGGGAGATATAGGAAAACTGAGGGAGAGTGAGAATAAGAAAGATATGAGAGAGGAGAGATAGAGAGAGAAGAGAGAGTAAGAGGGAGTGAGATTGGGAGGGCAGGAAGAGTACGGGAGAGAAAATGATGAAGGGAGAGATAGTAAGAGAAATAAAGAAGGATATAGAGAGAGAGATGAAGAGAGGGAGAACAAAGTTAAGAGAAGAGAGAACGACATAGGAGGGTGAGAAAGAGCGAGAGTAATGAAAAGAGAGAACAAAAGAGCATTGGAGGGATAGAGAAAAGAGAGGGAGACAGAGTGAGAAAGGGGTAGAAAGAGTGAGGTAGATAGGAAAGGAGAGGGATAAAATGAGAGAGAGAGAGAGGGTGGGAAGGATGGGAAGAGAGAAGAAAAAGGGAAGAGTGACAAAAGAAATAGAGAGTGCGAGCAAGAAAGAGAGTGAGTGATAGATATCAAGAGAGGGAGCCAAAGAGAGAGGATCATAGAGGGAGAGCAAGAGAAAGAGTTAAAGGGAGATAGAGATTGCAATAGAGAGTGAGAGAAAGAACCTGAGAGAGGTAGGAGCGATAAAAAGAGAGGGGAGAGAGGGAGTGACAAAAAGAGAATGAGTGAGGGAGGAAGGTCAAAAGAGATTGATTGAGAGATAAACAAGAGGGTGTGAGAGATATAGAGTTTTAGATAGAATGAGAGGGAGATTAAGAAGGAGAGTGAGGGAGAAAGACGAAAAGAGATAGAGTAAAAGAGAAGGAAGGGAGGGAAGGAGAGAGAGAGAGAAAGTGAAAGCAATAAATAGGAAGATGTAGGGAGAGTCATAGAGAGAGAGATAGAGATAGAGATAAAGACAGAGAGAGGAGGTCTAACAATGGTAGAGAGATAAACTGAGAGTGAGAATGGAAGTGACAAAGAAAGAGGGTGCATTAGAAAGGTGAAAAGATTAAGAGAGAGTGCTAAGGATGTAGAGCAATAGAAAAGTATTAAAGGAGGGAATAGAGATATTGTGAGAGAGAGAGAGAAAAGGAGGGAAGGAGGGAGGGATAGAATAGAAAAGTATGAGCTAGACGGAAGGACAGAATAAGAGAGGAGGAAAGGGGGAGGAATGGATGGAGAGTAGACAAAGAAGGAGGGTAGGGGGATAGAGAGGTTGATAGTACAAGAGATATAAGAAAAGAAATAGTGAGCACAAGAAAAAAAGAGAGAAATGAGAGCAAGAGAGATAGAGGAAGAGTAAAAGATAGGGTGAGAGAGGGAGAGAGTGAGATGGAGAGAGTGAGAGAAAGAAACATGATAGAGAGATTAAAGAGGGAGGAGATTGAGGATGAGAGTGTGCGATAGAAATATATAGATGAGGCAAAGAAAGACAGAGATGAGAGAAAATGAGAGATGAATAAAGAAGTAGACATGGTGAGAGTAAAAGAGAAAGAGGGTGTGAGAGTAATAGAGCAAGATTGTAGGAAAGAGGGAGAGAGGGAAATTGATAGAGATCGAGATCATGTAATATAGATGGGGGAGAGAGAGAAAAAAGGAGTCTTAAGAAGAGATGGAGATGGAGGAAGGGTGTGAGGGGGAGAGAGGGAGTGAAAAAAAGTGGGAGAGAGAAAGATAGAGAATGAGGGTGAGAGCAAAAGAGTGGGAGAGAGCAAAAGAGAAGAGAAAGAGAGTTAAAGAGAATGAAAGAGATAAAAGGAACGTAGAAAAGATAGTATGAGAAAGGTGAGAGAATAGTGAGAGAAAGAGAGATAGAGGGATAGAGGGCAAGACAGTGAGAGAGAGGTTGGGAGGGAGAAAGAGGGATGTTAATAAAGAAAGAGTGAGATATAAAGGGAGAGGAAGCGAGGAGAAGGCGAGAGGATAAAAGGAGAGAGAGAGGAAGTAGAGAGATAAGAGTTTGAGTGAGAGAGAGTGAAAGAAGAGAGGGGAGCAAGAGATAGAAAGAGCGGGAGAGAAAAAAGAAGCAAAAGTGATTTAGAGAGAGGATGAGATACTGAATAAGATGGAGAGAGAGTGATGGTGAGGGAGTGAAGATATAGAGATTGAGAGAAGCGAGAAATTTAGAAAGAGAGAAAGGGAGAGGGAGAGAGAGTGTGGGAGGGAAAGACAAAGAGATAGAGAAGGAGAGGAGGGTGTAGAGGGAAAAAGAAGATCGAGAGAGAAAATAAGAGGGAGAAGAGAAAGTATAATAGAGTAAGCAAATGAGACAGACAAAATAAAGAAGATAGAATGAGAAAGATAGAGAAAGAACAAGAGAGGAAGAGATAGAAAGTGGAGGGTAGAGAGAGAATAGAAAAGATAAAGTGTCAAAGAGGATGACTCAAAGAGGGAGAGAGAAAGAAGATATATGTAAGGGGAGGTATAAGGAGAGAAATTATATACAATGGAAGGGGAATAGAGGGAGAGCGAGTCAAAGAGGTAGGGAATGGGAGAGAGAGGGATGAAAAGCGAACGAATAAGCACAAGGAAGAGGAAGTGAGAGAGTGAGGGAGGGAACGAGCAATAGTGAGGGAGGAAGGGAGTGATCAAGAGAGTGAGGAAGAAGGCATGAAAGAGGGAGGGAGAGAGAGAATAGTGATAGAGAAGAGAGAGAAAATGAATGGCGAAAGTTAATGAGGTTGGAACGGAGAGGGATAAAACGCAAGAGAAAAACAGCAGGCATAAGATTTAGAGGAAAATAGATAAAGAGATTTTGAGAGAGAGAGAAAAAAGGTAGTGAAAGTTAAGGAAATAGTATAGATGAGGACGAATAAGAAGAAAATTAAGGAGGGAACTTGGGAGGGAGAAAGAGAGGAAAAGTGAGGGAGGATGAGAGAGTAAAGAGAGAATGAGTGTTGAGAGAGAAAAGACTAATAGAGGGATTGATGAGAGAGAGAGATCAAGGGAGAGAGGGAGAGAGAATAAGTGTAAAAGCGAGAGAAAGAGATAGTTAAGTGATGAGATGGAGAGAGTGAGACTACAAGAGAGAGGTCGAGATTGACAGTGAGAGATTGAGGGAGAGCAATATAGAGAAATAAGAGACAGATGAGGAGAGAGAGTGACAAGGGTTGAGAGAGAATAAGATAAGAATGGTGAGAGAGACCAAAAAAAGTCAGAGAGGGCCAGAAAGTGTGAAAGATTGTAGGAGTGAGAGAGGGAAAGCTTGAGGAGGGAGAGTGAGAGAGATAAAGAGAGGGAGGGGAGACAAAGCAAGGAAGAGAATTAAGGAGAGAAGTATAGAGAGGGAGGGAGGGAGTGGGAGAGAGGGAGGGTGAAGGTGAGCATGTGAGAGAGATCGAGGAACATATTAAGAGAAAGAAAGATAGAGAAGATAAGAGAGTGTGAGTGAGAGTAGAAGAGATAGGGAGAGACAGAGATAACAAGAAGGTATGAAAGAAAGCTAGGAAGAGGGAAGGAGAAAGGTGAGAGAGAGAGGGAAAGGGAAAGAGATAAATTTGGGGATGGAGGTAGGGCGAGATAGAGAGATGGAAGTGAGAGAGAAGAATAGAGGTAGCTTATATGAGAGAGAGAAAGTGATGGAGAGAATGGGAGTGAGAGACTAAGAGAAGAGAGAATGAGATAAGAATGGTGAGAGTGACCAACCAAAGAGAGGGAGGGTCAGAAAGTGAGAAAGAGATTGTGAGAGAGAGAGAGAGAGAGAGAAAGCTTGAGAGGGAGAGTGANCAAAGAGAGGGAGGGTCAGAAAGTGAGAAAGAGATTGTGAGAGAGAGAGAGAGAGAGAGAAAGCTTGAGAGGGAGAGTGAGAGAGATAAAGAGAGGGAGGGCAGACAAAGCAAGGAAGAGAATTAAGGAGAGAAGTATAGAGAGGAAGGGAGAGAGGGAGGGAGGGAGTGGGAGAGGGAGAGTGAAGGTGAGCATGTGAGAGAGATCGAGCAACATATTAAGAGAAAGAGAGAGAGAGAGAAGATAAGAGAATGTGAGTGAGAGTAGAAGAGATAGGGAGAGACAGAGATAACAAGAAGGTATGAGAGAGAGAGCTATGAAGAGGGATAGAGAAAGGTGAGAGAGAGGGAAAGGGAAAGAGAGAAATTTGGGGATGGAGGTAGGGCGAGATAGAGAGATGGAAGTGAGAGAGAGGAATAGACAAAGTTTAGGAGAGAGAGAGAAAGTGATGGAGAGAATGGGGGTGAGAGAATAAGAGAGGAGAGAGAAAAGAAGGCGAGAAAGAAGAGAGCAATATGAGTGAGGGACAGTAAAATAGAGAAAGGAAGGGAGGTATGGAAGGGAAGAGAGATGCAAGTACAGATGAAGAGAAAGAGGGAGGTAGAAGGAGGTAGAAAGAAAGTGTGTGATGGTTTGAATGAGGAAAGAAAAAAATATTAGGAGGGAGAGAGAGATATAGACCGAGTGAGTAAGAGAGAGAGTATGACTGAGGGAGAGAGAGAGAGAGTGAGAGAGAGGGAGAGAGAGTGATTAATAGAGAAAGTGAGAGGTAGAGAGTTGGTGAGGGATTAAAAAAGGGAGACAAGAGAATTAAAGATTGTTTTCAAGAGATAGAGGGAGAGAGAGAAATGAGAGAGGGGGAGAGATAGAGTGAGAGAGAGTTATGTTTAAATTAATGAGTGGGAGAAAGAGAAAGAGACAGAGAGTGAAATGGAAGGAGAGAGAATAAAGAGAAGAGAGATAGGGTGAGAGGGAGAAAGAGCAAAAGAGTGAAGGAGAGGAGGGAAGGAGGGAGAGAGAATAAGTTGAAGATCTAGTAAATAAACAAGGAGGGAGGGTGCGGGAGAGGGCCAGAGAGAGTGAGGGAGAGGGCAAGAGAGAAAGAAGGAAAGGAAGGGTAGAAGAGGGAGAAAAATAAAGAAAGAGGGCAAAGAGTGAGAGAGAGAGAGAAGAGAGAGCAGTGCGTGAGAGAGAGAGTGCAATCAAGAAAGAGAGCAAGAGAGACATAGAAGTGCAAGAGATAGAGTGATAACAAGGAGTAGAGAGTGAGAGGGTGGTAGAGAGGAGAGATAAGGAGAGGGGTAGAGAGAAATTGAGGGAGACAAATAAAGAAAGATGTATGGAGGGAGGGAGAGAGATGGAAGGAGAGAGTGCAAGAGATGGAGGGTACGAGAGAGATAAAGTAAGAGAGAGTAATAGAAAGAAGGTGGATAGAGTGAAAGTGAGGGAGGGAGAGATGGGTCGTGAGAGAGAGAAAGAGAAAGTGAGAAAAAGAAGAAAGAGAAGCTATAGAGAGATAACTAAGAGTGAAAATAAAGAGGACAGTGAGAGAAAGAGAGAGAGAGAATGGAGAGGGACGGAGAGAGGGGAAAAGAGAGCTAGAGAAAGGAAAAGAGAGCAAGAGAATATGAGCAAAAAAAAAGTTTGAGAGAGAAAGAGCCAAATAAACTTAGAGAGAGAGGGCAAGCAAGTGAAAAGATAGAGAAGGAGAGAGAGAACGAGCAAGAGGTAGAGCAAGAAAGAGGAGAGAGAGATAAAAGAAATAAGAGAGATAGAGGGAGGGCAGAGAAAGGGAGAAAGGGGTGAGAGAGAAAGAGAAAGAAGAAGTGAGAAAGGAGTGAGAGAGAAAAAGAAAGAGAAAGTGAGTGAGAGAGAGAGAGACGATTAGGTAGGAAAGAAAGAGAGAGAAAGAGGATAAGATAGTAAAGAAAGAGAGAGAAATAGAGAGAGGGCAAGGGAAGGGAGAGAGGGTCGGTTGGTGAAAGAGTGAAATAGAGCAGAGAAGAATGAGAGAGGGAGAGAGGGAGTGTGAGAGAGAGACAGCAGGAAATAGTGGGAGGGAGACAGATAAAGGGTGGGAGGTAGGTAGAGGGATAGAGAGAGAATGAAAGGTATAAAAGAGAGAGAGAGTGATAAAGGGAGGGAGAGAGTTAGAGATGAGCGAGAGAAAGAGAGAGAGAAAAGATAGTGAGGGAGAACCAGAACGGGATGGTGGTAGAGTGAGAGAGAAAACAAAAAAGTAGAGAGAGGTAGAGTGTGTTAGATATGGTGTGCAAGTTAGAGGGGGAGAGGGTAAAATAATGTGAGAGAAGATATAAAATAGAGAATAACAAAAGAGAGAGAATGAGAGAGTGAAAAAAGAGTAACATATAGAAAAGGGAGATAAGAAGAGAATTAAAGGAGATCAAATAAAGAGAAAAATTGAGGGTAGGAAAGAGGGAGGGTTAGAGGGAGAAATAGTGACAAAGATAACTAGTTGGAAAAGGCAGGGAGAGGGAGAGAGAGAGCGAGAGATATGAAGGGAACGTAGAGAGAAGGAGAGATCGAGGGTGGGAAAAGGAGAGAGGAACAAGATAGTGAAGGAGATGGTAGAGGGAGTGAAGAGAGAGAGAGAGCAAAAAAAAGAGCATGGGAGGAAGACAGATAGAGGAAGATCCGACAGAGGTAGAGAAATAAAAGGAGGGAGGGAGGGATATAGTGGATGAGTGTGTGAAAGAGAGAGAGAGTTGGCAAGATAATGGAGAGAGGAGGGATGAGAGAGTGCAATAGAGAACAAGAGAGTGAGGGGGAGAGATGAGATAAATATAGGTGAGAAAAGATATAGAGAGGTAGCAAGGGAGGGAGAAAAAGAGATAGGAAGAGTAGGAGACAAAAAGAGTGAGAGAGAGAAAAGAGAGAGAGATAGAACATTAATAGAGAAAGAAGAGAGAAACAAGGTAGAGAAAGGAGGGTAAAAAAAAAATAATAGAAGGATGCAAATTTATTTAGGGAGAAAGAGAAAGAAAAGAGCAGAAGAGGGGAAGGGAGACATCGAGAGAGAGAGAAAGAGAGATAGAAATAAGCAAGTGAAAGAATAGAGAAGCGAGTGATAGAGAGAGAGAATGATAGAATGAAAGATGGAGGGAGAGAGGGAATGAGAAATTAAGTGAGAGAGACATGAGAGCAAGCAAGAGAGAGACAACAATAAAGAGAAGATAGAAAAGCTTGTTATTTTTTCACTCATCTTTTCTCACATTATTTTCTCACTCTTTCTTTCTATCACTCTCTGTGTTCCGCTCTCTTGCTTTCTCTCTCTTTCCCTCTCTATCTCTTTACTCCCTCACCACCTCTCTCGCTTTGCCTTTCTCTATAACTATCTCTTGATCTCTTTCTTCTCTAACTTGCTCTCATCTTTCTCTTTCTAAATCTCTCTCCTATCTCTATCTCTTGTTCTCTATCCTCTCTCCCACTCTATCTCTTACCCTCTCGCTCTCCCTCCCTCACACTCACTCTCTCACTTTCTCTCTTTCTTTCTCGCTCAATCAATCTCCCTCTCCCCTCTCTCTCTCTCTCCCTCCCTCCACTTCATTCATTCATTCACTCGGTTTCCTTTTGTATCTCTTAGCTATTTCTATCTTTTTCTATTTTGTCACTCTTCATCACTAACTCTCTCATCTAGCTCTCTTTTTCTATCACTCTCTGACTCCCTCTCTCTTGCTTTCTATTGCACTCTCTCTCCCCTCTCTCCCCTTCTCTCTTACTCTATTTTTTCATATCTCCTTCTTGTTATCCTTCTCACACTTGCTTGCTCTCTCTTTCCTTCATTATATCTTTGCTCTCTCACTTTCTCTCTTGCTCTCCCTTTTTCTCTATCTCTCTCTTGATCTCTTTCTTCTCTAACTCACTCCGTCCATTCTTTTTCTAACTCTCTCTCACTCTCTCTCTCCATCTATTGCTCTTTATCCTCTCTCCCACTCTCTCTCACCCTCTCGCTTTCCTTCTCTGCCGTCTTCGCTCTCACTCTCACTTTCTCTGACTCTCTCTCTCTCTCGCTCTATCTATCTCACTCTCTCTCGCTCACTCTCCCTCCCCCTCTCTTTTCATTCATTCTTTCTCTCTTCTCCCTTTCTTTCTATATCTCTCTCCCCTCCCTCCCTCTCCCACTATCTCACCCCTCCTTCTCCCATGCCTTTCCTCTCTCTTTCCCCCTCACTTGCGCTCTCTATCTTTTCTCACTCTAGCATACTCTCTCTTCTCATACTTTCTCTCTCTCCTTCTCTCTTTCTCACTCACTCCCACTCTATCCCCCTTTATATTACTCTCTCTTTGACCTACCCTCTCTCTATCTCCCCTCCCTCTCTCGTTCTTTCTTTGTCACTCTCTTTTCTCTCTCTTCTCTTTACCCTATCTTGCTTGCTCTAATTTCATCTCTATCTCTTTGCTCTCTCTATCCATTGTCACCCTTCTTTTCTCACTCTCCTTTTGCTCTCTCTTTCTATCAGTCTCTGCCTCCCACTCTCTTCCTTTCTCTTTGCTATCCTTTCCTCTCTCTCTCCCTCTCTAACATTCCCTCCATCCATCCCTTCCTACTCTCTATCTTTTTTCTTGTTATAGCTTGATCTCTCTCATTTTTCACTCTCCCTATTCTATTTGTCCCTTTTATTCTCTCCCACACTTTTTCTCTCTTGATCTCTCTCTCCCCACTCTCTCACCCTCCATATTACTCTCTTTTTTCTACCTTCTCTTTATCCACTCTCTCTTTGGACTTCCTTCCCCATTATTCCATATTTTTTGTCCTCCCTCTTTCCTTCTCACTCTCTCCCACTTTCTCACACTCTTCCTCTTCCCTTCTCGCCACTATTTATTCTCCCTATCCCTTTATCTCATTTTATATCTCTACTCACTCTTTCTCTCAACTATACCTCCCTCCCTCCATCACCATCCCTTTTTCTACTTTCTCCTCTATTTGTATCTTCTCTCTAATCACTCTCTATCCCACTCTCTTGCTCTACCTCCCTTCCTTCCTCTCACTTTATCCATTCTTTCACCCTCTCTCTCTCTTTAACCCACTATCCCTCGTTCCCTTTCTTTTTGTCTTATTATATTTGTCTCTCTCTCCTTTACTCTTCCTATTCCCCTACTTTCATTTCTATTTCCTTACCTCCCCCAATATTTAATATCTCTCTCCCTCACTCTTGCTCTCTCTATATCTCTCTCACTCCTTTGCTCATGTTATTTTTCTCTATCCCCATCTCACTATATCTAGTCATTCTAGCTCTCTTCCCATCCCCTTACTCTCTTTCCATGTCTTTCCTCCTCTCCCTTATTCGATCTCTCTCTCCCACATGCTCTCTCTCCCTCTTTCTACCGATCTATCTCTCCCACTCCGTACGTCCACCTCATTCTCCCTCTGCACTTTTCCCTTTCACTATATTACTTTCATTCTTTCTCTCTTCCACTCTCTGTCCCTCTCACTCACTTCTTTCTTATTTCTCTTGCTCCCTTGTTTGCTCTCTCTCTTATTTCTCTCACCCTCTCTCTCCACCCCTCTCTCTCCCCTCATACCCCCCTCTCTTACTCTCGTTTCTTTAATCTTTTTATTGTTCTTTTTCTCTCTCTTGCTTGCTGTCTTTCTTTCTCTATCTCTTTCCTCTCTCTCCATCTCTCTCGCTTTCCTTTCTCTATCTTTTTTCTCTCTCACCATCTCTTTCTCTCTCTTGATCACTTGCTTCTCAAACTCACTCTCTTCTTACATTTTATATCTTCTCTCACACTTTCTTAATTACCCTCCCACCGTCCTTCCCTTTCTCCCTCCCTCACTCTCACTCTCTAACTTTCTCTCTCTCTCTCTATTTATCTCATTCACCCTCCCTTTCTCCTACATGCCTTCCCTCTCTCTTGCTCCCTCACTTGCTCTCTCTCTCTCTCTTCTTTTCTCTCTCTTTAATTATCTCCCCCTCTTATGCCTCCAATCTCTTTCTCATACTCTATATTCTCTATCTTTTACTTTTTGCTCTTTCTTCCTTTTTATCTCTTTCATTTTCTACATCTTTTCCCCTCAACCTTCTCTTTTTTTTTATTTCTATCTCTATTCTTTATCACTCTCTCTTGTTCTCTCTTTTCTCTCTCTCTCTCTCTCTCTCTCTTCTC
>NEWO01000941.1:113954-123989 GCA_003013225.1 Phalaenopsis aphrodite
TATCTCTATTCTCTCTATCCCTCACTCCTCTCTTATCTATATTTCATTTCTCCCTCTTGCTCTCCTTCTCCAACTCTCACTCCTCCACATACCTCTCTTACACCATCTCTTTCCTTATCTCTCTACCACTCTTACACCTCTCTCACCCTCAATCTATTGCTCACTTTCTCCTTGCTCTTTCCCTTCCTCAATCAATAGCTCTTTATCTTCCCACTCTTTTTCTTGCTCTCTCTCTTTCCCTCTCTTTTTTCTACTGTCTCTCATCTCTATCTTCCCCTCAAATAATCTCATTATTTATGTCTTTCAAAATCACACACTCTTTTCTATTTCTTTCTCTTTCTATGACATTCTTTCTTCTTTACCCAACTCTCTCTTAATCTATCATCTTATTATCTCTGTCACCCTTTTCACTATTTCTCTTTCTCTCTCACTCATGCTTTGTCTTTCACTTACTCACTTCTCCCATATATCTCTTTCCTTTCCAATCTCTCATTATCTCTCTCACTTTAAGTCCCTCTCCCTCCTCTCACTCTTCCTCTTCGCACATTTCTCTCTCCCTCTCTCAATCACTCTCCATTCTTATCTCTCCCTCACTCTACCTCTATCACGATCTCTCACTATTTCAGCACACTCTCTCATACCCTCAACCTCACTCTCTTAGTCCTCATATCTTCATCTATTCCTCTCTCCCACTCTGTCTCTATCTTTCTTTCTCCCTCTAACTGACTCTTATCCCCTCTGTCTTCCTATATTCTGCTCTCTCCATCTCACTCTTTATATCTTTCACTCTCTTTTAATCCGTCTCACTCTATCTACATCTCTTTCCCTCTCTCTTTTTTCCCTCTCTCACTCTCCTCTTTCTTGCTCTCTATCACTCCCTCCTTTCCTCCCTCATTCCCTCCCTCCCTCTAGTGCTAACCATCCTCCCTGTCTCTCACCCTCTATCATCTCTCTTACCCTCTCTCACCCTCACTCACTCTCTCTTTATTATCTCTCTCTCTCTCTCCTTCCCTATCACCTCTCAATTCTCTTTCATTCTCTCTCTCTTTTCTTCTCATACTTTCTTATCTCACACACTTTTCTTTCTCTACATTGCTCACTCCCTCCCTCTGTCTTACTTTTTCTCCCTCTTATTATAGCTCTTATACTCTCTCTTTCACACACTTCACCCTTCTTTATTTCCTCTCTCCCCTCCCTCTCTTCTTTCCTTGCTCTCTCTTCTCACTTCTCTCTTCCCTTACTCTCTTTATTTTTCTCCTTCTTTTCCTCTCTTGCTCTCTTTCTCTATCTCTCTTATCTGTCACTCACACTTAATCTCTTCCTCCCATTCCCTCTCCCACTATCACTCCCTCACTTGCTCCCTCTCTCTCCATCCCTCTCGCTCTCGTCATCTCGCTTTCTCTTTTTCCCCTCTCTCTAATCTCTCTTACTTTCTCTCACTCCCTCTATAACTCCCTCTTTCCCTATATATCTAACCATCTCTTTCTCTCCACCCCTTCTCTCCCTAACTCCCTCTCACTCAGTCTCTCCTTCTTCTCTCCCTCTCTTTCCCTCGCACCTCTAATCTACTTCTCTCATTATCTCTCTCTCTCTCTTTTGCTTTTTTCTCTCTCTACCTCCCTCACTCTCTCCCTCTATCTACTCTCTCTTCTTTTAATTCTAGCACTCACACTCTCCCATTACACCTTTCATACCTCTGTTTCGCCTTATTTCTTGCCATCTTCCATCAATCTCTCTTCTTGCTTCCCTCTTTCCTTAATTTTTATATTTTTCTCTCCCTCTCTTTCTCTCTTCTCTATCTCTCCTCTCTCTCATTTACTCTATCACTCCCCTCTAATTCTCACACTCTCCCTTCCTCCCTCACTCTCTCTCTCTCTTCTCTCTCTCTCCTCTCTCTATCTCTTCTCTTAGTCATTTCTCTATATTCTCTCGCTCTCTTTCCTCATTTTTTCTTATCTCTTTCTCTCTTCCTCTGAGGGAGAGTTGAAAAGCTATTTAAGAGGAGGGTGTAGAGAGAAAGAGAAGATCGAGAGAGAAAAAGAGTTGGTTAAAAGAGAGACAAAGATGTTCTATCATCTATCTCAATATATTTCTCACTTTCTCTCATGCATCTTACCCTACTTTTCCCTCCTTCACCCATCCCTCCCTCTCTCACTTTATCTTTCACACATTTGCTATATTTCTCACTCTCTCTTGCTCTATCTTTCCTCCTCTTATTTTATTTCTCTCTCACTCTCTCTATATCTCTCTTTATTGCTCCATATATCTTTATTTCTCTTCTTTTATATCTCTCCCGCTCTCTCTATATTACACAATTTCACTCTCACTCCCACTCTCACTCCCATAATCTTTCTCTCTATTTTTTCCTCACTCTTCTTTGTTTTTTTCATCTCGATCTCTCTCTCCCATACTCGCTCCCTTTCTTTTTTTCTTTAATTTCATTTTTGATCATCCTCCCTCCACCTCCCTCTCTTTCTGTCAACCTCAAACATCTTTACACTATCTCTCTCTCTCTCTCTCAATCTCCTTAACCCTCATTCTCAATCTCTCTTGCTCTTTCTTTACTTGTTCTTTGTTCCTTCTCACTATTTCTCTCTCTCCCTCTCTTCCTTGCCCACTCCCTCTAGTTTTCCTTTCTCCCTCCCTCTCTGCCTCTTTCACTATCTCTCCTGCTCACTATTTCTAATTTGCTCTCTCCTCTCTCTATCAATCTCATATATTTCTCTCCCTTTCTCTCAGTTTCTCTCTCCCTCTATTTTATCTATCTCACACTTCCTTCCTCTCTTATTCACTCTCTCCTATCACTGTCTCTCATTTCTCACTCATTCTCTTCTTCTCCTTCTTTTGCTCACTTGCTCTCTCTTCTCTATCTCTCTTATCTGTCACTCACTCTTAATCTCTTCCTCCCATTCCCTCCCCCACTATCACTCCCTCACTTGCTCCCTCTCTCTCCATCCCTCTCACTCTCGTCCTCTCGCTTTCTCTATTTCACCTCTCTCTCCTCTCTCTTACTTTCTCTCACTCCTTCTACACCTCCTTCTCTCCCTATATCTCTAACCACCCCTTTCTCTCCACCCATTCTCTCCCTATCTCCCTCTCACTCACTCTCTCCTTCTTCTCTCCCTCTCACCTCTAATCTACTTCTCTCATTATCTCTCTCTCTTTTACTTTCTTTGCCTCTTTCACTGTCTCTCGTCCTCACTTATTGTAATTTGCTCCGTCCTGTCTCTGTCAATCTCATATATTTCTCTCCCTTTCTCTCAGTTTCTCTCTCCCACTCTTTTATCTATCCCACACTTCCTTCCTTACTTATTCACTCTCTCCTATCGTTGTCTCTCATTTCTCACTCATTCTCTTCTTCTTCAAGAGTGTGTAGGGTGAGAGCAGGCAAGATAAAAAGGGAAGGTGGGAGGAAGAGAGAGAATGAGAGGGAAAAAGAGAGCGGGGGAGAGAGAGAAGAGAGAGAAGTAATTAGGGAGGGATAGAGAAACAAATAAGGAGGTTAAGAGAAAGAAAGTAAGAGAGAAATGAGAGAGAGAGAGAATAAAGATAGTGATAAAAGAGAGAGGAAGCTGGAGATTGAAAAAGGGTAAAAGAAAAAGAACGACGGAAAGATGGGGATAGAGAGAGTAAAAGTGAAAGAGTAATAGTGAGAGAGAGAGTGGGAGGGAGCAAGAGAGAGAAGAGATTTTGAAAGGAGTAAGAATCAAGAGAGAGAGAGAGAGGGAGGTGAATATATAGACAGGAGAGAGATGAGAGAGTCGGGAGGGATTGAGTACATAGAGTGAGAGAGAGAGGGAAAGATAGAGAAGAGAATGAATAAAAAGAGAGAGATGAAAGGCTGAGCGAGAGAGGGGGAGAGTGAGAGAGTGATAGAGAAGGTCGAAGAGATAAGGGGAAAGGAGGGATGGAAGGAGAGGGCACAAGAGAGTGAGAGTGAGAGGTAGAGAATGAGAAAAGAGCTCAGAAGAGTGAGAGTAAAAAAAGAGACAAAGAAAGCAAGAGACAGAGAGAGAGAGATAGAAATGGAGTGAGAGAGAAAAGGAGAGGGTGGGAGAATTGGAGCTTGGAGATAGAGAATAAGCTCTCGAGAGAGAGGTGAAAAGGGATGGAGGGAGGGAGAGTGAGACAGAGAAAGGGAGTGAGAGTAGGAGGAAGGGAGAGTGAAGAAAGTAAGATAAAGAGAGAGAAGACTATTAATAGAGATAAGAGAGGTAGCAGGAAAAAATAAAAGAAAGAGTGAGAGAGATAGATTTAGAAAGCAAGTGAAAGAGACAAAGAGAGGGAGAGAGGAGAGAGAAAAAATAAGAGGTAAAGAGGAAGGGAGAGAGAGATTAAGAGAGGGCGAAAAAGGGAGAGATGGAGAGAGTGAGGGATAGAGAGGGAATAAGATACTTATGGAGAGGGAGAAATGAGATGGATGGTCAAAGTGGGAGAAAGAGAGTGATGGGAGAGAGAGATTGATCAAGAGTGAGGGAAGGAGGGAGGTAGGGAGTGAGAAGGAGTGGGAGAGGGGGATAAAGAAGTGAAGGTAGAGAGAGTTGGAATAGATGGGAGAGAGATCGTTATAGAGTGGAGCGAGATGGGGTGAGAGAGATAAGAGAGAGCGAGAACGAGCGAGGGACAGCAGGTGAGAGAGAGATGGGGTGGGAGAGATGAGAGAAAGCTGGAAAGAGTGAGGGAGCTGGCAATGAGGTAAGTGATCGAGAGTTCTAGAAAATGGATAAGTGAGAGGGAGACAGAAAAGGAGAGAGAAGAGGGTGATAGAGAAAGAAAGAGAGAGAGAAGGTGGGGAAGAGAGTAGGGTAAGATGGAGAGGTTGAGAGATATATAAAGTGGGAGATGGAGCTATAAAAAGATAGAGCCCAGTGAGAGAGAGAGGGATAGTGGAAGAGATAGAATGATGGAAATAGAGAGGGAAAGAGAAAAAAGGGAGACAAAGCGAGAAAGATTTAAAAAAGAGAGAAGAAATAATGAAAGATATTAAAAGAGAATATGAGAGGTAGAGAGAAAGATTAGAGAAAATGTATGAGAGATGGTAGAGAGAGTAGAAAGGAAGGGTGATGAAAATAGAGAGAGAGAGCGAGAGAGAGATATGAGAGAGGGAGAGAGAGAGATAGAGGGAGGGATGAAGATAGGTAGTGAGAGTGTGAGTGGGAGAGAGGGAAAGATTGAGGTAAGACAGAGAGAGAGATAGAAAGGGAGAGAGATAGATAGAGATTGCAAGAGAGGGGTGTCGAAGAGATGAGAGAGAGCAAGAGAAACTGAGGGAGTGCAAGTGAGAGAGTGCAAAAAATGGAATTAGATAAAGAGTGATATTGACACAAGAGAAAGAGAAAGAAAGATAGAAATAGAGCAAAAAAGGGAAAGAAAATGGAGAGAAAGAGAGACTAAAAAAAGAGAGAAGAAAGATTGAAAGAGGTCGATAGGGAAAGAGAGAGAGAAACTGTATGAGAGATCATAGGGAGAGTAGAGATGGGAGGGAGAGAGAAATAGAGAGAGGAAAGGAGATAAAGAGGGGGAAAAAAGGGAAGTAGGGAAGTAGTGTTTGACAGTTGGAATGAGGGAGAGATAGAGAAAGAGACAGAGAGTGGGAGAGAGGGCATAAAAGAGAGAGATATGGAGAGCGAGAGAGAAAAAGTGAGCAATAGAGAGTGAGAGAGTCATAGAGAGTGAGAGAGAAGATAACAGAGAGATAGAGCAAGAGAGTGGTAAAAAGAGAGGAAGGGAAGGAGAGTGAGATAATGAGGTAAAGGATGTGAAAGATGGAGGGAGAGCATACAAAGAGAGTGTGGGAGTAAGGGAGGGATTAGGGTAGGGAAGATAGAGAGACGAGAGAAAAGAGAGAGAGGCAGAGGAAGACAGGGAGATAGATGGAGGGAAAGAGAGAGGTAAAGAGAAAGAGTGGGAGAGAAGGGGAGAGAGAGTTAGAGAACAGAGAGAAATTAGGAGAGAATATGAGAGGTAGAGGGAGAATGATAAGAGAAATTGTATGAGAGAAGGTAGAGAGAGTAGAGAAGGAAGGGCGATGGAAATATAGAGAGAGGAAAGAAGATAGAGAGGAGGAGAAAAAAGGGAAGTGGGAGGGAGCGTTTGAGGGTTGTAATGTGTAGATTGAGAAATAGATAGAGAGTGGGAGAGAGGGCGGGAAAGAGAGATAGGGAGAGAGAGACAAAGTGAATGACAAAGAGTGAGAGAGAAAGAAGATAGAGTGAGAGAGATGATAAGAGAGGGATAGAGCAAGAGAGAGGTAAAAGAGAGGGAGGGAGGGAAAGTGAGATAAGGAGATAAAGGAATTGAAGGAGGTAAAGAGTGTGGGATAGAGAGAGTGGGATTGTGGGAGGGAGGGAGGGAGAGTGAGATAAAGAGATAAAGGAATTGAAGGAGGGAGGGAGAGTACAACGAGTAAGAGTGAGAGGGAGATGATTACTAAAGACAGAAGTAAGAGAGAGAGCAAGTGAGTGAAGGAGAGAGAATGTGAGAGAGATAGAGTGAACAAGCAAGTGAGAGAAACTGAGATAGGGAGTTTGAGAGATGGAGAGAGATGTGACAGGTAAAGAGTGTGGTAGAGATAAAGGGAGGAAAAAAAGAGAGATATGAAGAGAAGCAAGGTAGAGATGGGAAAAGAGAAAGGTTCAGATAGATAAAGAAGAGGTAGGGTTAGATAGAATGAAAGAGAGTGGGAGAGAGAGAGAGTGAGCTAGGGAGAGAGGAAGTGTGAGTGAGGGAGATGGAGAGAGGGATGCAGAGAGGTAGGGAGAGTGGGAATGGGAGAGTGGGAATGATTGACGTAAGACAGAGAGAGAGAGAAAGAGAGAGAGAGATTGCAAGAGAGGAGTGTGGCAGAGATGAGAAAGAGAGAGAGCAAGAGCAACTGAGGGAGAGCAAGTGAGAGTGTAAGCAATGGAATTAGAGAAGGAGAGATAGAGAGACAAGTGAAGGAGAGCAAAACATGGAAATAGAGCTAGAAAGAGTAAGAAAAAGGAGAGAACAAAAGAGAGTTAAAAAAGAGAGAGAAGAAGGAATGAAAGAGGTTGAGAGGAAAAGAGAGAGAAAATGTATGAGAGATCATAGGGAGAGTAGACAAGAGAGGGAGAGAGAAAAAGAGAAAGGAAAGGAGATAGAGAGGGGGAGAAAAAGGGATGTAGGGAGGGAGCGTTTGAAGGTTGGAATGAGGGAGAGATAGAGAAAGAGACAGAGAGTGGGAGAGAAGGCATGAAATTGAGAGATAGAGTAAAAACCGAGTGACAAAGAGTGAGAGAGTCTTAGAGAGTGAGAGAAATGACAAGAGAGAGATGAGCAAGAGAGAGGTAAAAAGAGAGGAAGGGAGGGAGAGTGAGATAAAGAGATAGAGGATGTGAAGGAGGGAGGGAGAGTGAGACTGAGTGAGAGTAGGAGTGAGGGAGGGAGGGAAGGAGTTAGAGAAGATAGATATACGAGAGAAAGAGAGAGGGATAAAGGAAGACTGAGAGAGAGACAGAGGGAGGGAAAGAGAGAGGGAAAGAGAATGAGAGGGTGATAAGGAGAGAAACAATTAAAGAACAAAAGAGAGACTGAGATCGGGTGACATAAAGAGAAAAAAAGTGGAAGGGAGAGAGAGAACAGTTTGAAGAAGATAAAGAGAGTAGGGAAAGGAGGGAGAGGGAAATAATAAGAGGAAAAAAGATAAGGAGGGGGAGAAAGAGGGACGTAGGTAGGGAGTTTTTAAGGGTTGGAATGAAAGAGAGATAGGAAGTGGAAAAGTGAGCAAGCAAGTGAGAGAGAATGTAAATAGAGTAAAAGAGATAATAAGAGGGAGAGAATGATAGAGAGAAAGAGCAAGTGAGAGAGGTAAATAGTGAAGGAGGGAAGGAGAGTGAGACACAAAGAGAGGAAGTCAGGGAGGGAGGGAGAGGAAGAGAGTGGAGAGAGCGAGAGAGAGGACTGATAGAGAGAAGATTAAGAGGGAGATTATAAAAGAGAAGGAGAGAAAATGAGAAAGATAGAGTGCTCAAGCAAGTGAGAGAGACAAAAAGAGAGAAGTGGAGAGATGAAGGGAGAGAGATAGAGTGAGGGACAAAAAGGGAGAGGAGAGATGAGTATAGAGTGAGAGATAGAGAGAATAAGATAAGTATGGAGAGAGAGAAAAGAGATGGTGCATCAAAGAGGGATAAAGAGAGTTGGAGAGAGAAAAAGTGAGCAAGAGAGATTGAGGGAGGGAGAGAGAGAAATACAGAGATGGAGAGAAAGTGTGTGTGAGGGAGAAAGACGTGAAGAGTGGATTAAAATGTAGACAAATAGGTAGAAAGTACGAGAGAGAGGGGTGGGAGAGATGAGAGAAAGTGAGGGAGAGTGAGGAAGAGTAAGTGAGAGAGAGAGAGAGAGCAATAAATGGAGTAAAAGTAAATGAGAAAGAGAGAAAGGATAAGAGATAGGGAGAGAGTTTAGAAGAAAGGGAGAGCACGAGAGGTAGAGTGAAAGAGCAAGAGGGAGAGACAAATAAAGGTTTGAGAGAAGAAAGTAAGAGAAAAAGGAGAGAGATAAAGAGAAGAAGGGAGATCGAGAGGGACGTGGGGTGGGAGTTTTTGAGTGTTAGAATGGGGGAGAGATATAGAGAGACAGAGAGTGAGAGAGAAAAAATATAGAGTGAGAGGGATAATAAGAGAGAGATAGAGAGAGAAAGAGACTGTTAGAGAGGGATTGGAGAGAGAGAGACGGTGAGAGCGAGTAAAGGGGAACAAACAAATAGATTAAAAGAATGAAAAGATAGAAAGAAAGAGGGGTGTGAGTGAATGGGAGAGTGACTACAAAAGATATATAGAGAGATACCCAAGAGTGATGGAGAGAAGAGAGAGACCAAGAGAGAGAGTAAGAGAGAGGGAGAGGCAGAGAAAGAGAAAGAAAAATTGACAAAGAGAGAGAAAGAGAGAGAGAGAGAGATATAGATGGAGCAAGAGAGAATGAAGATAAGAGAGATAGGGAGAGAGGGAGTGATAAAGAGGAAAAGAGGGCACAGAAGGGAAAGGAGGATGAAGACAGGATGGGAGAGAGAGAAGGATAAAGATAAAGTGATGAAATAATAGAAGGAGAGGGAAAGAAAGGAGTAAAGTGACAAAATTAGAAAGAAAGAAGGAAAGGAGGGCAGAAGAGAGAGAAAGACAGTAAGAGAGGGAAGAGGAAAGAGATTGAGAGGGAAAGAAAGTAAGAGAGGTAAAGAAAGCAAAAGAAAATGGGAGAGATAGAGAGTGATAGTGTGGAAGAGAGAGCTAGTGAGAAGTAGAAAGAGAAGAGATAGAGAGAGAATTGGAGATAAAGTTGGAGAGGGAGAAGGATGGAGTGAAAGATAAAGAGAGATAGAGAGTGAAAAAGATGGCGTGTGAGAGAAGAATGGTGAAAGTGGGAGGGAGAGAGTGATGGAGTTAAGGAGAGAGAGAGAGAGAGAGCAAATGATGGAAAATGCAAGAGAGTAAAGTGAGAGCGGGAGTAAAAGTGAGAAGGTAGATAGAGTGACAGAGATTAAGGAGGGAGAGAGAGGGCGACTGAGTGAAAAATAAAGAGTGAAAAAGAAGAGATTGATATAAATAGTGAGAGTGAGAGAAAAGAGGCCAAAAGAGAGAGTGAGAGAGAAGCAAATCAAACTAAAGGAAAAGGGGAGAGAAAGCATGAAGAGTGAGTAAGAGCTTAGAGAAATAAAGGGAATGAGAGAAGAGAGAGAAGCAAGAGAAGATTCAGAGAGTAGAGAGACTCAAAAAAAGATATTGAACGAGAGTGATAGGGAGAGAGTGACCAAGGGAGACAAGAGAGAAGGAATTTAAGGAGAGAGGGAGGGATGAGAGAGAAAGTGAGAGAATGGAGAGGGAGGGTGAGATAGAGAATGTGAGAGAGAGAGGAGAGAAAGAGTAATAAAGAAAGATTGCAAAGAGGTTGAAAGAGAAAGGAAAGGTGGAACGGAGAATGAGAGAGAGTAGAGAGAAAGAGAGATCAAGAGAGAGAGGGGGAGGAGATTTAGAGAGTGAGAAGAGAGAGAATGTGTGAGAACAAGAGTGATATTATAGA
>NEWO01000941.1:141573-175953 GCA_003013225.1 Phalaenopsis aphrodite
GATAGAGGGGGATTGTTAGAGAGAGTATGAGAGAGGAGAGAGAGGGGAAAAATGGAAGGGAGACGAGGAGAGTGAGACAAATGGAGAAAGAGAGAGAGAAAGTGAGGGTGAGAGCGGGAGTCAGAATAGGCGGGAGAGATGAAGAGCGAGTGACAAATAATTGAGATAGAGGAGAGAGAGAAAGAGAGGGAAAGAGTGAGAGAAAAATAAAGAGAGTAAGGGAGGAGAGAAGAGAGAGGAGAGAAGAGAGAAGAGAGCGAGGAAAGAAGAGAGGAAGGTGAGAGAGGGAATAAAGTAGGGATGGAGGGTGTGAAAGTATAAGAGCTATAATGAGAGGGAGAGAGAAGAAGAGGGGGAAAGAGTGAGAGAAAAATAGAGAGAGTAAGGGAGGAGAGAAGAGAGAGGAGAGAAGAGAGAGGAGAGACGAGAGAGCAAGTCAAGAAGAGAGGAATGTGTGAGAGGGTATAAAGTAGCGATGGAGGGTGTGAAAGAGAGAGTATAAGAGCTATAATGAGAGGGAGAGGGAGTAAGATAGAAGAGGGAGTGAGGGATGTAGAGAGAAAAAAGAATGTGAGATAAGAGAGTATGAAGAAGAAAAGAGTCAAGGGAAATGAGAGAGAGCTGAGAGGTGATAATTAAGGGAGAGAGAGAGAATTATAAGAAAGAGAGAGAGTTAGTGAGGGTGAGAGAGGCAAAGAGAGAGAAGAGAGAGGGTAAGAGATAGGGACGATGGTTAGAGATAGAGGGAGGGAGGGAAGGAGAGAGGAATAGAGGGAGTGAGAGCAAGGGAGATAGAGTGAGAGAGGGAAAAAAGAGAGAGAGGAAGAGAAATGGAGAGAGAGTCAGAGACATTAAGTGAGAGTGAGTGATATAAAGAGTGAGATGGAGAGAGAAGAAGATAGCAAGAAAAAGGGGGAGAGAGAGAAGAGGGAGGGAGAGTGATAGAGAGATGGATAAAGAAAGAGAGAGTGGGAGAGAGAAAAAGATGAAGAGATGGGGATTAAGCGAGTGAGGCGGAGGGTATGAGAGCGAGTGTGTCTAAAAAAGTGAGAGATTGTGACAGAGGTAGAGTGAGGGAGAGATAGGAATGGAGAGTGATAGAGAGGGAGAGAGAAATGTTGAGAGTATGAAAGAGGGAGGGAGAGTGAGAGAGAGCATCAGAGTGCTCGTACGTTAAAGGCAAGGAGAGTGAGCAAGTGAGAAGGGTGAGAGATAGAGAGAGTAAGATATATATAGATTACAAACGAAGAGGAAGAGTGCCAGGGAGGGAAAGTGACATACAATAGAGAGATAATGAGAGATGAGGAAGGAGAGAGATATAGAGGAGAAGTGAGTGAGAGGGAGAAAAAGCAAGAGTGAGAGTGAGAGATATTGAAAAACTGTCACAAAAAGAGAAAAAAATGGAAAATAGTGTGAGAGATTGAAAGAAAGAAAAAAATGAGAGTGTTTGAGGGGGGAAAAAGAGATCGGAGATAGTAAGACAAAGAGAGGGAGAGAAAGAAAGAGCTAGATAAGAGTGGGTAGATAAAGAGCTATCGAGAGAAGAAGGGAGAGAGCAAGGACAAAGTGAGTAATAGATTGAGGTGAGAGAGGCCAAAGCAAGAGAGGGAGTGAGAGAAAGAGAGAGAGGGAGCCAGGGCAAGAGATAGTGGAGAAGAAGGAATAAGATATAAGTGAGAGTTCAAAAGCAGTAAAGATACAAGAGACTGATGGAGAAAGAGAGTGAGAATAAGTGTAAGATAAATAGAGTGAGAGATAAGAAGGTAGAGAGTCAAGTGTTAGAGAAATTAAGAACAAAAAAAAGAGAAAAGAAAGGAGTTGGAGAGAAGACAGAGAGAGGGAGGGAGAGAGAGAGTTTAAGAGAAAAAGTTAGCTAAGAGATAAATATAAAAGGGAGAAAGGGAGAATGTTTAATAAAGAGTGAGAAGAGAGAAAGAAAGCGAGAAAGAGATTTACAACATATATTGAGAGATGCTATAAGAAAGAGAAGTGAGAAAGTTAGAGAGAGGGAGGGAGTATGATAGATATGAGAGAGAGAGAGAGAGGGAGGGACTACGATAGATATGAGAGATAGAGGGAGTGAAACAAGGAAGAGAGTGAGTAAGAAGGAGAGAGGGAGGGAGAATGAGATAATGTACGAGAGGTGTGTAAGACAGAGTAAGAGAGACGGATAGAGTGTGTGGAAGTGAGAAATGGAGACAGAATGATAGAGAGAGAGATCAAGGAGGGAAGGCAACGTGAGAGAGATGGAAAGAGATTGGGGGAGGGTACCGATAAGGGGAGTTAGAGAGAGGGTGTGATAAGAGAAAAATGGAGTTAAATATGGAGAAAAAGACAAGTGAGAGAGAATAGTGATGAGAGAGATAGAGAGAACAAGGGAAGAGGGAAGTGGAGAGGGAAGAAGGGGAAACATGAAGGAGAGAACAAAGCGGGATAGTGGGATAAGGGGATGTAGAGAGTGGGAGTGTGGAATAGGGGTTGGAGAGGGAGGGATTGTGGGATAGAGGGAGAAAGTGTGTGAGAACGATGAGCGAGATTTCTCCCTTAATTTCTCTCTTTCCATTTCCCTCTCTTTCACCTTTCTCTATGCCTCTTCCTAGCTTTCTCTCACACCTCCTTGTTATATCTCACTCCTTTCTCCTACTCTCGCTCCCACTACCACCATACTCTCTCTTTTTTTCTCTATTGCTATCTTATTCTCTCTCCTCCTTTTTTCCTGCCTCTCCACTCCTTAATTTTATTCACACTTACTCTCTTCTTCCCACTGTATCACTTTCTCTCTCTTACTTACATTACTCTCTTCCTCTTGCTCCTTCCCTCTATGTTCTTCTCTAGCTCTCTCTATCTCACTCTCTCTCTACCCTCTCACCAACTATCTCTGCCTTCCTTATTCTCTCACACACACACACACTTATATTGCTCTTGATTTCTCCCTTCTACTCTCTCTATCTCTCTCCAACATTCTTTCCCTCTCCTTCCCTTCCTTTCATTTTCCCTTCCTTGCCTTCCTGTCTCCCTCTCTCCCCTCCACCCCCTCTCTCTTTGACTCATTCCCTTACTCTCTCTCTTCTCTTCTCCCCTCCACTCATTTTGATTTACACCTTTTTTTATTTGTCCATTCTTCCTCCATCTCCCTATCTCAACTTTCTCTCTTTCTCTTTTGCTTTATTTCCTTATACATCCTTCTCTTTCTTTCTCTCTCCCTCAATCTCTCCCCCTTCCCCTCTCTTTTCTCTCTCATTCTTTCTCTCTCACTCTCTTGTACTTTATCTCTTTTGTGCTCTATGTGCCGACTATCTATCCCTCCCTTTCTATTTCTCTCTCTCCCTCAGTCAATCTCCCTCTCAATCACTCTCTCATAGTTCTCTCTACCTCTTTCTTGCTCTCTATATTTCTCTGCCTTCCTTTTGCTATCATTATCTTCCTCTCTCTAGAGACCTCCCTTTTAACTTTCTCTCACTATTTCACTCTCTTTTTCATCTTTGTCCCTCCCCTCCCTCTCACCCTCTTTCTCCCTCTTTCTCTCTCACATTCGCTCTTCTCTCTAGAGAGAATGTTTAATAAAGAGAGAGAAGAGAGAAAGAAAGCGAGAAAGAGATTTACAACATATATTGAGAGATGCTATAAGAGGGAGAGGTGAGAAAGATATAGACAGGGAGGGAGTACGATAGATATGAGAGAGAGAGGGAGGGACTGCAATAGATATGAGAGATAGAGGGAGTGAAACAAGGAAGAGGGTGAGTAAGAAGGAGAGAGGGAGGGAAAACGAGATAATGTATGAGAGATTGTGTGTAAGATAGAGTAGGAGAGAGGGAGAGAGTGTGTGGAAGTGAGAGATGGAGACAGAATGATAGAGAGAGAGATCAAGGAGGGAAGGAAACGTGAGAGAGAGATGGAAAGATATTGGGGGAGGGTTGATAAGGGGAGTTAGAGAGAGGGTGTGATAAGGGAAAGAGGGAGTTAAAGATGGAGAAAAAGATAAGTGAGAGAGAATAGTGGTGAGAGAGATAGAGAGAACAAGGGAAGAAGGAAGTGGAGAGGGAAGAAGGGGAGAAAAAACATGAAGGAGAGAACAAAGATAAGGGGATGTAGAGAGTGGGAGTGTGGAATAGGGGTTGGAGAGGGAGGGACTGTGGGATAGAGTGAGAAAGTGTGAGAATGATGAGCGAGAGTAAGAGTCCATACCTTCCTCCCTTAATTTCTCTCTTTCCTTTTCCCTCCCTCTCACCTTTCTCTACGCCTCTTCCTAGCTTTCTCTCACACCTCCTTGTTATATCTCTCTCCTTCTCTCTCCTACTCTCGCTCCAACTACCACCATCCTCTCTCTTTTTATCTCTATTTCTATCTTATTCTCTCTCCCTCTTTTTTCCCTCCTCTCTCAATCCTTAATTTTACTCACACTTACTCTCTTATTCCCGCTGTATCACTTTCTTTCTCTTACTCACACTTACTCTCTTCCTCTTGCTCCTTCTTCCCTCTGTGTTTTTCTCTAGCTCTCTTTATGTCACTCTCTCTGCCCTCTCACCAACTATCTCTGCCTTTCTTATTCTCTCACACACACTTCTATTGCTCTTGATTTCTCCCTTCTACTCTCTCTATCTCTCTCCAACTTTCTCTCCCTCTCCCTCCCTTCCTTTCATTTTCCCTTCCTTGCCTTCCTGTCTCCCTCTCTCCCCTCCTCCCCCTCTCTCTTTGACTCATTCCCTTACTCTCACTCTTCTCTTCTCCCCTCCACTCATTTTGATTTACACTTTTTATTTATTGTCCATTCTTCCTCCATCTCCCTATTTCAACTTTCTCTCTTTCTCTTTTGCTTTATTTCTTTATACATCCTTCTCTTTCTTTCTCTCTCCCTCAATCTCTCCCCCTTCCCCTCTCTTTTCTCTCTCACTCTCTTGTACTTTATCTCTTTTGTGCTTTATGTGTCGACTATCTATCCCTCCCTCTCTATTCCTCTCTCTCCCTCGGTCAATCTCCCTCTCATTCTCTCTCTCATAGTTCTCTCTACCTCTTTCTTGCTCTCTGTATTTCTCTGCCTTCCTTTTGCAATCATTATCTTCCTCTCTCCACAGACCTCCCTTTTAATTTTCTCTCACTATTTCACTCTCTTTTTTATCTTTCTCCCTCCCCTCCCTCTCACTCTTTTTCTCCCTCTTTCACTCTCACACTTGCTCCTCTCTCTCACTCACTCTTATTCTCCCTCATCTCTCACGCACACTCCCACATCTCTCCCTTCTATCTCTCATTCTATCTCTTCATTATATCTCTTCATTCTATCTCTTATGAATTCATTATCAGTCTCTCCCTCCCTCACTCTTTTGTGATTCCTATATCCCCCCTCTCTCGATAACCCTCTCTCTAACTCCTCATAGTCTACATCTTTCTTGCTCTCTCTCCCTCCCTACATCTCTCTCACTCTCTCTATATCTTCCTCGCTCTATAAAATTTTTTTCCCTACCTTGCTTCTCTTTGTTCCTCTCTCTTGCACTCTCTACAGTCCTTGCCCCTTTCACCATTTCTCTCTCTCTCACACACACACTCTCTCTTCCTTTATATCTCTCTTGCTTTCTCTCTTTCTCTATCCCTCTGCCCCACTACTCTTTCTATCTCTTCTCTCTTTTCCTTCCTCCCACTTTCTTTCTCTCTTGCTAGTTATCTTTCTTACTCATGTCTCTCCTTTCTCCTCTCTTCTCACTGCTTTCTCCCTCTCTCCCTCCTACTTTCTCACCCTTCCTCTCTCTCTCCCCCTCTCCCACTTTTTCTCCTCTCTCACTCCTCTCTTTCTCCCTCTCTCTTTCCCCTCTCTACTCTCTCACTACCTCTCTATCTCTCTCTCCCACTCTTTCTACCTACCATTCTCACCCCTCTCTAGTTTACTCTATCATCTCTCTCTCTTTCTTTCCACACACACACTTTCTCTCCCATGATCTCTCTATACATCTTTTTTGCCCTTTCACCCTTCTCTCTCTTTCCCTCAATCCTTCTTTTTTACTCATTCTCTCACACACACTCTCTCTCACTCCTCCCTCCCTCCTTCTTGATCTCTCTCTCACCCTCCCTATTACGCTCTCTCCCTCTCTCTTGGTCTCTCTACCTTACTCCCTCTCTCTCTCTCTTTCACACTCACTCACTTTCCCTCTATCACACACACTCCCTCCATTCCTCCCTCCTATATTCTTTCTCTATCTCTCTCTTGCACACTCTGCCATTCTTTCTCTGTCCCACTCTTTCTTTCTCTTCCCTCACTTTATTTTCTCTCTATGTTTCTCTCATTATATCTTTTCCTTTCTCTTTGTTAAGCTCCTGCCTCTCATTTTCTATCTACATTTCTCTGTCTCGCTCTCTGTCTTTTAAAATTCACTTTATGTTAAATTTCCCTATCTCTCACTTTCTTTCGTTTCTCTCTCCTATTTCTCTTGCTCATTTCACTTTTTTCTATCCATCTATCTAGCACTCTCTCTTTCTCTCTCCCTCTCTCTCTTCACATTCTCTCTCATCGCATGGTCTCTCTTTTCACCCATCCCTTACTCTCAGTTCTCTCTCTCATTCTCTCTCTCCATCTCTCAATTCTTTTCAATCTCTATTCAATTTCACTCTCTCTTGCTCCCTCTCTCACTTTCTCTATTTTCATTCTTCACTCTCCTCTCACTCTTTCATCCTCTATCCCCATTATATCTTGCTCACTTTTTCTTACTTAATCTATCTCTCACACACACACTCACTCGATCTCTCTCTTTCTCCCTTCATCCCTCTCTCTCCCTTTCTGTTTCTCCATATTGCTCTATCTCTCACTCGCACTTTCTCTTGCTTTCCCTCCCTCTCTATCTCACTCACTCTACATTGTTCACTTAATCTTCATTCTCTATTTATCTCTCTCTTTCTCTCCCTCTCCCGCTCCCTCTCCTTTTTTCTTTCTCTTCAATCTCTCTCACACCTTCCTTTTATCTCTCTCCTTCTCAATCTCTCCCTTTTTGCTCTGCCTCTCACTATTCGTTCTATCTCGCTTTCTTGCTCTCTTGCACTTCTATCTCTCCTGCTCTAACTTTGTTGCTCTCTTATTGCTCTTTCTTTTGTTGCTCTCTTTTGTTGTTGTTTACTTACTCTTTGTCTCATGTTATTTCACACACACATTCTCACTCCCTCTGTCTTCTATGGCCCTCAACTTATATCTCTCCCCATGTACTCTCACTCAATGTTTCTTACTTTATCTCACACTTCACACATATTCTCTCTACCCCTCTCTCTATTTCTCTCTCTTTCTCTCTTTCCTCAATCTCTCACTCTCTATTTCTCTCTCCCCCTCCCTCCCTCCTTCTCCATCTCTCTGTCACTTCCCTCTCTATCTCCTCCTCTCACTCACATAACGCAAACTCTCTTTCTCTCTATAAATCCCTCTCTCACTCTACCTTTCTCCTGTCCATCTTCCTCTCTCTCTATTTATCAATCTTATTCTCTTCTTTTTCCTCATATTCTCTCATCTCTCTCTTGATTACTCTCTCGCTTTCACATCCACTTATGTCATTCTCTCTTCTCTCAATTTCATTCTCCCTCTCTTCATATCTTTTTTTCTCTATATCCTTCTTTATTTCTCTTCCTCTCTCTCCCATCATCATTTTCTCTCCCTTGTTCTTCATCCCCCTCCCTCTTTGACTCCCTCCCTCTCCATCTTAGTCTCTTACTTCCCTCTCTATCTCTTTCTCTCTCACTCACATCACACAAACACTATTTCTCTCTCTCTATAACTCCCTCTGCACTCTACTTTTCTCCTATCCATCTTCCTCTCTCTCTATTTATCTATCTCATTCTCTTTTTTCCCTCATATTCTCCCTTTCACTCACTCTCTCGTCCACTTCTCTTTCCCTTCAATTCCCTCTCACAATAAAATTTGTCTCTCTTTTTAATCACTCTCACTACCACCCTCTCCCTCTCTGTCACGTACTCTCTCTTCTATTTCTCTCATCTCTCACCTTTCTATCCCTCGATCCCTTTCTCTCATGTGTTTTCTTGCACTACATTTCACTTATTATCCCTTCCCTCACTCTTTCTTCTATCAATTTATTTGTCACTCTCTCTCTCTCATCTCCTCATTATTACTCTCACACAGACTCCCTCCCTCCCTCTCTCGTCACACTCTGTTCTCTCTATCACTCTCTCAATTTTGCTTTCTCTCTAAATTAGTTTTTGGTTACTCTCTTTCGGTCTTTCTGTTTCTCGATCTTTCTATCTTTACTCATTTTATTGTTCTCTCTCTCCGTCTTTTTCTTGTTCACTGAATCACCCTTACTCTATCTTCCCTCACTCTCCATTCTCTTTCTATTTCTCTCTTACACACTCTCTCCACTCCCACTCTAATTTCCTTTCTCTCCCTCTTCAATCATTTTTACCCACTCTATCTGTGTCTCACTTTTCACCCATTCCCTCTCTTAATCTCTGTCTCGCTCTATGTTTTATTCTTATTTCTCTATATATTGCTCTCTTCTCTCTCTCAAGATTTCTCTTATCTCTTAATCACTTTCTCTTCTCTCTACTCTCATCTATCTCTCATTATTTCTCACTTTCTCTCATACATCTCACTCTGCTTCTCTCACTTTGCCCCATCCCCCTCTCTCCTTATCTTTCACACATTCACTATCTTTCTCACTCTCTCTTCTGTCATTCTCTTCTCCTTTTTTTCCCTCCTACTCTTCTTATATCTCTTCAATTTCATTTTCACACTCACTCCCTCCCACTTTCCCTCTATTGTTTCCTCAAATCTCACTCTGCTTGATCTTTATCTCTCTAGCTCGCTCTTTCCCCTTCTATCTCGCTCCCACTCTACCTCTTATTATCTCTCTTCTGCCCTTCGTATTGATCTTACTCCCTTTCTTTTTTGCCCATTTCTTCTTTCACTCTTCTCTCTCTATCCATTATCCTCTCTCTCACCTCTCTTTCCCTCTTCCAAGCTTTCTCTCACATCTCCTTGTTATCTCTCCCCCTCTCTCTCATGCTCCTGCTCCCACTCTTTTTTCCTCTCTTTTTCCCCTTTTTCTATCCTATTCTCTCTCTCTCCTTTCTTGCTGCCTCTCTTGCTCTTTTACTCCCACTTACTCTCTTCCTCCACTCTATCACTTTCTCACTCTATCATTCTCTCTCTTGCTACCTCTTCCCTCACTTTATTCCTCTATGTTTTTCTCTTGCTCTCTATCTCACTCTCTCCCTCCTCTCTCTCCAGCTATCTCTATCTTAATAATCTCTCTCACACACACTCTACCTTCTCCCAACCTCTCTCTGTTATTCTCTTCCTCTCTCCTCTTTATTGCTTGCTCTCTATCTCTCTCTAGCTCGCTCTTTACCTCTCTCTCTCGCTTCCACTCTACCTCTTAGTATCCTATTTCTTTTTCCCCACTTTTGATTTCACTCATCTCTCTCTCTTTCTTGCCTCATCTCTATCTATCTATCTCCCTCTCTCTCATAATCACTCCCTCTATCTTAGACACCCTTTTTTCTATCCTTCTCACACTGTCTTCTCTCTCTTTCTCTTTATCTCAATCCATCCCTCTCTTTATCTTCTCTATTTATCTCACCTAACTCTCTTTTTTTGCTCTTTTTATCTCCCTTTGTCTCTCCATCCGTCAGCCTCTCTCTCCTTATCTCATTCCATTTTTTACCTCCCTCTCTTTCTCTTATCTCTCTCTCTCTCTTCTCACTCTCACATTTATCTCTCTCAATCTCTTATTATCACTCTCTCTGCCTCCCTCTATCCCTTTTTCTCTCGCTCTTTTCTTTCTCTCCATCTCTCCTTCTCTCTTTCTCTAATTCTCCTAATATATATCCCTATCTCCCACTCTAACTTTCTCATGCTTCCTCACTTACTCTCCCTACCACTCTCTAGTCAATCCCTCTGTATCCCTCTTGCTCTACTTTCTCCCTTTTACTCTCTCTTCTCTCATTTTCTCTTCTCTCTCTTACCTCAAATACAATCTCTATCTCGCTTTCCATCTTTTATCTCTCTCAATCTCCAACATCTCTCCCTCATAGTTTCCCACTTTCTCTCATACTTCTGTCCTCTCCCTCTCCCTTGCTTTCACTTTTACTCCCTCTCCCTCATCCTATCTCTCACCTTTTTCTTAGTGTTATTCCGATTCTCTCCCTCTCTATATATATCAATCTCGCTGTCTTACACCATCTCTCTCTCACTGTCTTATCTCTCTCTCTCCCTCTTTCACACTTCCCTATCTCCTAATCTCTTTATTTCTCTCTCATCCCTCTCTCTCCTTCCATATCTTATATCGTCTTTTCTCTCAATGTCTTTCTCTTTCTCTCATTCATTCTCTCTCACTCTCCCACTATCATTCTCACTAAATCTCTTCTCGCTCTATCTTTCTTACTCATTAGTTCTTGCTCTCTAGGTCTCGTCGATTTACTTCACTCTTCTCTCTTCTTGCCACCCACTCCCTCTCATTCTCCTTAGCTCCCCTTCTTACTCTCCATCTTACTCTCTCTTTCAATCATGCTCTTTCTCTCTCTCTCTCTCTCCTCTATCTCTCGCTTGATTCATCTTTCACTCTTCTTTATTATTCTCCCTTCCTCTTTCTCTCTTTCTCCCTATCTAGTCCCTCTATCTTATTTTCTCTTTTACTCTCTTTTCTATGGTTCTCTCTCTTCTACCTCACGCCTCTCACTCTTTCTCTCCCCTATCCCGCACTCCCTCTCTCAACCACTCTCTCTTACTTCCATGCCTTTCTCATTCTCTCTCTATCTTCTCACTCACTCCCACTCCCCACCTCCCTCTCTCTCCCTATTTCCCTCTCAATCTCCTTCTCCTTTCTCTCTCACACTCACTCACTCTACTATTTTCCCCTTCTCTTTATCTTTCACTCATCTCTATTGCACTAGCTTCCCACAAACTATCTTCTCTCCAATTCTATCTCACACTCTCTCATTCCTGCTAGCTCTTGCTCTCTCTTTAATCCCTCTCATTCCTTCCCTCAGTCTCTCTTTCTAACAAACTCAATCCTCTCATTATTTCATCACTCTATATTTCTCTCCAGCTACCTCACCATTCATTTCTATCTTTATTCTTCTCTCTTGCTCTCTCTATCTTTCTTACTTCCTTTTTCACTTAGTCTCTCTCACTCTCTTTCTCTCTCTCCTACCCTCCTTTTCTTTCTTTCTAACTTCATAACTTTAGTCCTTTTTCCTCCGCTCCCTCCCTTGTTTCTCACTCTATTTTTATTTTGTTCACTCTCTCTCTTTATCCCCCTTTCCCTCATTCCCTCTTTCCCTATCTTTCTTATCTCTATTCTCTCTTTTCTATCTATCTCGCTCTCTTTCTCTCTCTTTCTTTCACTTTGTCATTCTTTCCAGCTCTTTCTCTACCTCCCCCTCTCTCTCACTCTCCCTCTCCCTCTTGGTCTCATCCTCTCCCCATCACTCTTGGGTAACTCTCTGTATATCTTTTGTAATCAATCTATCTTTCTCTAACGCCACTCTTTCTCACCCTCTTGCTCTCTCTCTTTCTCTTCTCGCTCTCTTTCTCTCTCTCATTGTTTGAATCTATTAGTTTGCTTCCCTTTACTCTCTCTCACCTTCTCCCTCTCCCTTGTTCCTCTCCATCACTCTCTTTTTCTCTCTCTTTCTCACTCTCTCTCCCTTGCTCTCTCTCTCACTCTCTATATCTTAATATCTCTTACCCATTCTAACCCTCAAAAACTCCCCATCAATGTCCCTCTTTCTCTCCTTCTCTATCTCCCTTCCTCTCTCCATTTTCCTCATCATTTTCCCCTCTACTCTCTCTACCTTTGCTCTCTTTCTTCTCTCACACCATTCATTGTCTCTCCCAACATCTCTTTCACTCCACCTCTCCTGCTCTCTACACTGTCTTCTCTTTATATCACTTTCATTCTCTCCCTCTCTTTCTCAATTTCTCACTTTTCTCTCTTTATCACTCTCTCGCTCTCCCTTATCTCTCTCTCTCAGTCTCGTCTCTCTATCTCTCCCTACCTCCCCCCCACTCTCTTTATCCCTCACCCTCTCCCTCTTCCTCTCATCCTCCTCCTAGATCTTTCTCTCCCTCATGTTATTGTTATATCTCTCTCCCTCTCTCTTATCCTTTCTTTCTCTCACTTACTATCCCTAACTTTTTCTCTCTCTCTCTTTCACTTATTGTCCCTAACTTTCTCTCGCTCTCTCTCATCTCTCCAACCCTCACTCACACACACTCTCTCTCTCCCTCCATTTTTTTATCTCTCTCTTCCCCTCGCTCACACGCATACTCTCTCTCCCTCCCTTAACTCTCTTGCTCCTCTCTCTCTCTCCACATTTTGTTTCTCCCTCTCTAATGCTCCCCACTTTCTCTCTCACTCCATACTTATCTTATTCTCTCTATCCCTCTCTATTTCTTCATCTCCCTTTACCACTCTCTATATTTCTCCCCCTTTTCCTCCCTCACTCTATCTCTCTCGCTTCTTCTCTCCACCTCCTTCTTTCTCTCTCTCACTCGCTTGCACACTGTATCTTTCTCACTCTCTCTCCTCTCTTATAATCTCTCTTACTCTTCTCTCTATTAGTCCTCTTTCTCACACTTGCTATTACACCCTCAACTCTCTTCCCCTCTCTCCCTCCCCAACTCCCTTTATGTCTCACTCTCCTCCCCTCCCTCTCTATTTAGCTCTTTCTCTTGCTATATCTCTATCTCATTCTCCCTCTCTTTTATTATTTCACTTACTCTATCTACTTTCTCTCTCAGTCCCTATCACTCTCTCACTCTCTCACTTGCTCTCTCTCTCTTTTGCTTGCTCTCTCTCAGTTCCTATCCAACCGCAAAAAACTCCCTTCCTACATCCTCTTTCTATCTCTACTCATTTTATTGCTCTCCTTCCCTTTTTCTTGTTCACTGAATCACTCATGCTCTATGTTCACTCTCTCTCAATTTTCTCTCTATTTCTCTCTTATACTCTCTGTCCCACTCCCACTCTCGCTCTCTTTCTCTCCCTCATTAATCATCTCACTCGCTCCCTCTGTCTCTCTCTTTTCACCCATTTCCTCTCTCAATCTCTGTCCCACTCTATGATCTATCCTTATTTCTCCTTAAATTGCTCTCTTCTGTTTCTCAAGATTTTCCCTCTAGCTTAGTCACTCTCTCTTCACTCTACCCTCATCTATCTCTCATTTTTTCTCACATTCTCTCATACATCTCACTCTGCTTCTCCCTCCTTCCCCCATCTCTCCCTCTCTCTTCTTATCTTCCACACATTTGCTGTCTTTCTTGCTCTATTATTTCTCGTGCTCTTCTCCTTCTATTTCTCTCTCGCTCTCTCAGTCTATCTTCAATATAACTCTCACTCCCTCACTCTTTTTCTCCATTTTTTCATCACTCCTCTCTTTAATTTTCTCTAGATCTCTCTCTCCCTTTCTCACTCCCTCAAATTTCCTCTTTAATTTCATTCTTGATCATCCTCCCTCCACCTCCCTCTTATTTTGTTAACCTCAAACCTTTTTACACACACACTCTCTCTCCCTCAATCTCTTTAACCCCATTTCTTAATCTCTCTCGCTCTTTTTTTAGTAGTTTTTCATTTCCTTCTCAGTATTTCTCTCTCCCTCTCTCTTCCTCTTCAACTCCCTGTATTTTTCCTTTCTCCCACCCTCTCTCTCTTTCACTTACTCTCCTCTTTACAATTTCTCATTTGCTCTCTCTCCCTCATATATTTCTCTCCCTTTCTCTCACTTCCTCTATGCCTCTCTTCTCTCTATCCCCTACTTCCTTCCTTTCTCATTCTCTCTTTCTCGTTGTCTCTCATTTCTTACTCATTCTCTTCTCCTCCCTCTGTCTTGTTCTGTTTTCCCTTACACTCTTCTATTTTTATTTCTCTCTCTCCCTCTATTGCTACACTCTATTGAATTTTACTTTCACTCTTTCTCTCTTCCTCACACTCTCTCTCTCTTTCCCTTTTTCCTTCTCTCTTTTCCTTACTCTCTTCCTGTCTCTCTCTCCATCTCACCCCCTTTCTCCCAATATTTCCCTTCTTCTCCCACTCTCTCTCCCTCAAGCTGATTCTCTCTTGTGCCTCCTTCACTCTCTTTTCTATTTATTTCTTTCTCACTAACTCTCCCTCTTTCCTTCACTCTCTTAAAAAATCTCTTTCACTCCCTCCCTCTTTCTCTCTCACACTACATTATGTTACTCCCTCCTCTATCACTCTTTCTCTCCCTCCCTATCTCTCTCTTTCTCTGTGTGGCCCCCTCTCTTGCTCTCTTTTTATCTTCATCTCTCTTCCTCTCTCTTCAATAAGAGATTCTCCTATCTCTATTTCTCTATCACTTTTCCTTCCTTTCTCAGTTTCTGTCTCTCTTCAATTTCATTCACTTTACTCCCTCCCTTTCCCTCTTTAATCTTCACGATACTCTCTCACTCTTTCTTCTGCTTTCTCTCACTTCCCTCCCTCTCTCTCCCTCTCTCTTTCACTCAATGTCTTCCTCTCGCACTCACTCACTCACTCACTCTTGCTCTTTCTTTCCTCACTCTCTCTTCTCTCTTGTTGTTGCTCCCAGTCTCTCTTTAATCTTTCTCACCTCCTCTAACTTTCTTTATTTCTCGTTCTCTTGCTCTCTCTTTTATCACTCTCACTCCACTCTATCATAGCTTACTCTTTTCCTTGCTTTATCGCTCACTCTTTGTTTCTCACCTTTCACTCTATCTTTGTACTGCTCTCTTCTCTCCCTCCCCCTTATCACTCTCTCTCACTATTTATCACTTTCTTTTATGCTTCTCTCTCTCTTTTTCCCTCCCAATTTCACTCCCTCCCTCTCTCTTACACACATCTTTATCTCTCTTTATCACACACTTGCACTCACTCTCGCTTCCCTCACTCTCTCTTGTCACTATTTCTCTCTCATTCTATCTTTATCGCCCCTCTCTCACTCAAGATAAAGAATATTGAGAGAGTGTGTGGGATGGAGAGGGGTTGGGATGGAGAATAATGAGAGACGGTGTGATGGAGAGAGATAGAGAATGGAGAGAGAGAAAAAGTGAGTAAGGGAGAATTAGGTAGAGATTTATAGACAAAGAGAAAGGGTGAGTAAAAAGAGAGTGGTCGTGGAGTGAGAGAGAGTGTGAAAAAGAGAAAGAGAGAGCATAAGAGTGATGTACAAAGAGAGAAGAGAGAGATAAAAAGTGAGAGTGAGAATGATCATAGAAAAAGAGAGAGTGAGAGGTTGAGAAGAAACAAAAAGGATAGGAGTTAAAATGGGGAGAGGGTGATGAGTGAGCAAGAGGGTAGAGAAGAGAGCGTGAAATAGAGAGATAGAGAGAGTGGAGGTAAGAGAGGGAGGAGAGAGAGAATGTGAGTGACTTGAATAGAGTGAGACATAATTAGATAGATGTAGACTAAGAGAGGGTGAGAGGAAAAGAGAGGAGGGTTAATCTATTAGAAGATTGAGAGAGAGAATTTGGAGAGGCAAAGAAAGGGAGAGAGTGAGAGAGAGCAAGAGAAAGTGGAAGTGTGAGAAAGATTGGAAAAGTGGGAGAGAGATAGAGAGAGAAACGAGAGAAAGCAGAGATTGAGCTAGAAAATGAGGAAGAAATAGTGAGAGAGATGGACAGAGAATGATGGAGAGAGCTAGAGAGAGTGTGAAAGAAATAGTGAGAGGGAAGAGAGAGGGAGTGAGAGGGAGGTAGAGCTAGAGGGAGAGTGATAAAGCAATAGAGAGAGAGAGATGAAGAGAAGGACAGAGACAAAGGGAAGACTGGTCAGAGGGTAGAAAGAAAAGGGAGTGCAAGTGAGTAATAGAGAGGGAGAGATAGTGAGAAAAGAGAGAAGAGAGGGAGATCAAGCATGATAAAGAAAGGGAGGAGTGAAAGAGATACAATTAAGAGAGAGGGAAAGAGAACAAGGAAAAGAGGGAGGAGCGAGTGAGGGAGAGAGAGTGAGAGGAGCAAGAGATAATGATAGGGAAGTGAGGGTGAGAGAATGGTATTGTGAGTAAGAAAGGGAGATATAGGAAGACTTAGGGAGAGTGAGAATAAGAAAGATATGAGAGAGAAAAGATAGTGAGAGAAAAGAATGTAAGAGGGAGCAAGATAGGGAGGGGAGGAAGAGCGAGGGAGAGAAAATGATGAAGGGAGAGATAGTAAGAGAACTAAAAAAGGTATAGAGTGAAAGATAGATGAAGAGAGGGAGAACAAAACTCAGAGAAGAGAGAATGACATAAGAGGGTGAGAAAGAGTGAGAGTAATGAAGGGAGAGACAGAAGAGCATTGGAGGGATAGAGAAAAGAAAGAAGGATACAATGGGACAGGAAGGAGAAGAAGAGAGGGAGAGAAAGATGGAGGGAGATTTGGTGAGAGAAAGAGAGAAATTAGAGAATGAGATAAAGGAAATGTGGGAGGGAGGGAAAGAGCAAGGGGTTGAAAGAGTTGGGTAGATAGGTAAGGAATTGGATAAAGGGAGAGAGAGAGGGTGGGAAGGATGGGAAGAGTGAGAGGATAAATAGAGAGTGCGACCAAGAAAGAGAGTGAGTGATAGAAAATAAGTGAGGGAGCCAAAGAGAGAGAAAGAAAGAAGGAGAGCAAGAGAGAGAGAGAGATAAAGGGAGATAGAGATTGCAATAGAGAGTGAGAGAAAGAACCTGAGAGAGGTAGGAGCGATAAAAAGAGAGGGAGAGAGAGGGAGTGACAAAAGAGAAAGAGGAATAGAGGGAGTTTAGGGAGCGATAGAGGGTAGGAGAGAGAGAGAAAGTGATGGAGAGAAGGGGAGTGAGAGAAAATAATAGAAGAGAAGGAGAGAAAGAAGGTAGCAATAAGAGGGAGGGACAGGAAAATAGAGAGACGAAGGGAGGTATGGAAAGGAAGACAGATGGAAGTACGGAGGAAGAGAAGGAGGGTGGTAGAAGGAAGTCGAAAGAATGTGTGTGATGGTTTGAATGAGGAGAGGAAAATATATTAGGAGGGAGAGAGAGAGTGAGAAAGAGAGATAAATACCAAGTGAGAAAGAGAAAGAGCGTATGACTGAGGGAGAGAGAGAGATCGAGTGAGAGAGAGCGAGAGAGAGAGTGATTAAGATAGAAAGAAAGAGGTAGAGAGAGTTGGAGAGGAATTAAAAAAGAGGGATAGAGAGCATTAAAGATTGTTTTCAAGAGATAGTGAGAGAGAGAGAAATAAGAGAGGTGGAGAGATAGAGCGAGAGAGAGTTATGTTGAGATTAATGAGTCGGACAAAGAGAAAGAGATGGAGAGAGAAATAACAAGAGAGAGAATAAAGAGAAGAGAGATATGGTGAGAGGGAGAAAGAGCTAAAGAGGGAAGGAAGGAAGGAAGGAAGGAAGGAGGGAGAGAGGGAGAGAGAAGGAGATGAAGATCTTGTGAATAAACAAGGAGGGAGGGTGAGGGAGAGGGCAAGAGAGAGAGAGAAAGAAAGGAAGGGTAGGAGAGGGAGAAAAATAGAGAGAAAGAGAGGCCTAGGAGTGAGACAGAGAGAAGAGAGTGAGAGAGAGAGAGAGGCCTAGGAGTGAGACAGAGAGAAGAGAGTGAGAGAGAGAGAGTGAGTGAAAAAGAGATCAAGAGAGACATAGAAAAGCAAGAGATAGAGAGCAAAAGCAAAGGATAAAGAGAGAGAGTGATGAAGAGAAGAGATAAGGAGAGAGGTAGATAGAAATTGAGCGATAAAAATGAAGAGAAATGTATGGAGGGAGGAAAAGAGACAGAGGGAGAGAGTGCTAGAGATGAAGGGAATGAGAGAGATAAAGTAAAAGAGAGTAATAGAGAGAAGATGGATAGAGTGAAAGTGAGGGAGGGAGAGAGGGTGTGAGAGAGAGAGAGAGAGAAAGTGAGAAATAGAAGAAAGAGAAGCTATAGAAAGATAAGTGAGATTAAAGAGAACAGTGAGAGAGAGACAGCGAGAAAGGAGAGGGATGGACAAAGGGAGGTAGAGAAAAGGAAAGAGAGAGAGAGAGAGAGCAGGATATGCGAGACGATGTGCTTGAGAAAATAGAAAAGGAGAGTGGGAGAGAAGCAAGCGAAGATTAGAAAGAGAAGAGAGAGTGATAAAATGATAAGAGTGAGAGAAAGAGAGAGGAAGATACAATGAGAGTGAGAAGAAGGGATGGAGAGAGAGAGAGAGATAAAGAAAAAGAGGAAAAGAGATAGTGAGAAATAGAGAGAGTGAGAGAAAGTGGGAGTGAAAAAATAGAAAGATTGAGAAATATGAGAGTCCATGTTAGAGTGAGAAAGTAAAAAAGAGAGATTGAGAGAGAGATGAGCGGAAACAACAAAGAGAAGGTGAGATAGTGTTGAGAGAGTGAGCGAGAGAAATAAAGAGTGAGAGAGAGAGCGAGAGGGTGAAAATGGAGGAAAGGTTGGAAGGAGGGTGTGGGAAAGGTAAAGAAAGCATGAGATAGAGAAAAAGAGAGCGAGAGAATATGAGCAAAAGAAAATTTTGAGAGAGAGAAGAGTGAAAGAGCCAGAAAAACTGAGAGAGCGAGAGCAAGCAAGTGAAAACATAGAGAAGGAGAGAGAGAATGAGCATGAGGTAGCGCAAGAAAGAGGAGAGAGAGAAAAGAAAACAAGAGAGAAAGTGAGAGGATGGAGGAAGGGAGAAAAAAGTGAGAGATAAAGAGAAGGAGAAAGTGAGAGAGAGATGATAAAGTAGGAAAGAAAGAGAGAGAGAGGATAAGATAGTAAAGAAAGAGAGAAATAGAGAGAGGGTAGGGGAAGGTAGAGAGGGTCAGTTGGTGAGAGAGTGAAAGAGAGATCTTTCTTTTGCTCTCTCTCTCCCCTCCCCATCTCTCTCCATTCCTCTTTCGATCTTTCTCTCTTTGTACTTGCACTTCCTCTCTCTCTCTCTTTTGCTCTATCTCTCTTTATTCCCTTTGTCTCTCTTATTCCATCTCTCTTTGTCTCTCACTCTCACTTTCTCTTCATTCTTCTCTCTTTCTCTTGCTCTTTTTTAATGTCCATCTCTCTCCCCCTTTTTCTGTATCTCTCTTTTGTCATTTCTTGTCTCTTTCACACTTTTCTCTCTGTCCTGCTTGTTCTTCTATCCCTCGCCCTTATATTATTCCTCTAGCTCTCTCTTTTATGTCATGCTCTCTTACACATTCTTACTATCACTCTCTCTCTCTCTTCTCACTCTCCCTCTTTCTCTCTAATAATTTCTCTCATCTCATTCTTCCTTTCTATCTGTCCCTCACTTCTCACTTTGCCTTCATTTTCTTTACTTGCTTTCTTCTCTCTCTCTCACCTTTCCTCTCTCTCTCTTTGTTTCACTAAATCTCACTCACATTCTCACACTCTCGCTTTCTTACTCACCTGTTCTTCCTCCCTCTCTTTCTCTCTCCATCCTCCCCCTTCCTCTCTCCCCTCATCTCATTTCTCTCTCTTCCTCTCTATCTCACACTGCATTTCACTCATTTATGTCTTCCATTATTCCTTCACTCCCTCCCTCTTTTCTTCCATCTTAAACAACTTCCTCACTCTTATGTCCTCCATCCTTATTCTCACTTTTCTCTAATCATTCTTTTCCTCTCTTGTCTCTCTTACTCTCTCCCCTTCACTCCTCTCACCTCCCCACCCACCTCTCTCTTTATTTTCAATCTCGTCCCCTCTCATTAAGTCATTCTTTTTTTATCTCTTCTTTTATGTATCTCTTCTCTATCATCTTGCTATATTTTCTCATTATATCCATCTCCTACTCGCTCTCCCTCCATCCTCTCTCACTCTACGTCCCTTCATTCTCTCTATCTCTCTCCTTGTCTTCTACCCTCCCTCCATCCTTCACACACACTCTCTCATGTCCCTCCCTTCGTTTTCTGCCCCCCTTTCTCACTCAATTTATTCTGGCCATCTCCCACACTCACTCACTCACTCGATCTCTCTCCCTTCTATTGCCTCTCTCTTTCACACTTGCTAAATATCTTTTATCTCGCTTTGGTTTCTATGTCCCTTTCTCTTCTGCCCTCTTCTACTCTCCTCCTTCTCCCTCTTTCCCTCCCTCCCACTTTATGTCCCCATCTTCCCCGAACTCTCTTGCTCTTCACCCCTTTTCTCCCCTCTCTCGATCTTTCTCTCTCGAATGCTCTTCATCTTTGTTTCATTCTCTATTTATCTATCTATCTCCCTTCTATTATTCTCTCTTGCTTCTTCTCTATTTTTCTCTCACCTATCCTTAATCTTCATCCCCTCTATCTTTCTCTTGCTCTACTTCCATCTCTCTCCTACCTTATCCCTCCCTCTCTCTATCTTTTTCCATCTTTTTTCTTTCTCTCTCTCCCCCTCTCTCATTCTCTTTCTAATGCTTTTTATCCACTTAATTTCCTGTCTAACTCTCTCTTCCCTCTCTCTTACTCTTGTTTCTTCTCTCTCTCCCTTGCCCATCCTCCCTCTCTCTCTTTGTCTCTCTCCTACTCTCTTTTCTATCTATACCGATTCTTTCCCTCTGTTTCTTTTGCAATCTATCTTCCCATATTTATTGCTCCCCTCAATCTCCATCTCTTTATCTTCCTCCCTCTCACATACACTCGTGCTCCCTCTCTTTCTACTTTTCCTAGGCCTCTATCACTCTCCCTCTCCCTCTTTTTTACTCTATCTCCTCTCTTCCTCTTTCTCTCCCTCTCTATCTCTCTCTCTCTCTCGTGCTGAATCAATCTCACTCTCCCTCTCCATTTATTTCTCTAATCTCTCTCCCTCACACCCTCTTCCCCACACTCTCACTCTCTACGTCTCTCCTCTTTCATTCCTCTCGTTGTCTTTTTCTCATTCCGGCTTACTTTCTCTATTAACTCACTCTCTCTTTTCTTTCTCTCTCTTTTTCTCTCTCTCACTTACTCTATCTTGCTGTCTTTATCCCATCTTCTCTCCCTCTCTCTCATCTCTTTCCTCTCTCTCACCCACTCTCCCTCCCTTACTCCCTCCCTTCATCTTTTTCCCTCTCACTCTTTCTATCTTCTCTATTTAACTTCATGTATTTATTTCTCTCTTTCTCTCTCTAGATTTATCAACCTCATGCTTTTCTTCTCAATCGGTCCCTTCCTTCTTACCACCCTCTCTTCCTATTCTCTTCGTATCACCGCCTCTCGTCTTTCATTTACTTACCTTTCTCTACCCATCTCTCCCTCGCCAATAAATTTTTATCGCTCTCCCCCTCTCTTCTCATCCTCTTTTCATCTCACTAGTTCTATTTTTCTTGCTCTCTTTTCTTCCCTATCCTAGTCTCTATGACTCTTTCACTCTCTATTCTCTTTCTCCCCCACAACACCCCTATCTTGCAATCTCTCTCCCTCACTCTCACTCAATCCACCCTCACTCTTCTACTCTCCCTCTTTATTTTGTTCTCTATATCACTCTTCATCCCCCACTCTCTCCCTTCCTTCCTCCTAAGCCATACCTCTACCTAGATTTCACTCCATCCCATTTTTCTATATTTATCTCTCTCTATCTCTCTGTCATCCCATTTCTCTCACTTTTGTCTCTGCCATCCACTCTCTCTCTACTACCACCCTCCCTCTTTCTCTCTTTCACCGTTTGTCTCTCTATCTCACTCTCTTCAGATGCTCACTCAACTCTAATTTCTTTATCTTTCTTTTATATCTCATGTTATCCTTCCCTCTCTCTCTATCTCTACTCATTATCTTTTCTCATATTCTCTACCTATTTGTTTCTCTCCTAAAATCTTTGCTATCATTCCCTCTCTCTCTTCCCTCCCCATCTCTATCTATTCCTCTTTCAATCTTTCTCTCTTTATTCTTGCACTTCCTCTCTCTCATTCTCTCTTGCTCTATCTCTCTTTCTTCCCATAGTCTCTCTTACTCCATCTCTCTTTGTCTCTCACTCTCACTTACTCTTCATTCTTCTCTCACCTTCTCTTGCTCTTTTTAATTGTCCATCTCTCTCCTCCTTTCATTGTATCCCTCTTTTGTTATTCCTTGTCTCTTTTGCACTCTACTATCTCTATATCCTGTGTAGTCTTTTGTCCCTCTCCCTCATATTGTTCCTTAGCTTTCTCATCTATGTCATCCTCTTTTACTCATTCTTACTATCAATCCCTCTCTCTATTCTCCCTCTCCCACTTTTTCTCTCATGATCTCTCTTATTTCATTTTTCCTTTCTATATGTCTCTCACTTCTCTCTTTACCTTCATTCTCTTTAGTTGCTCTCTCTTCTCTCTCTCTCACCTTTACTCTCTCACTCTCTTTGCTTCACTAAGTCTCTCACACTTTCTCTCACTCTCCTTGTTACTCACCATCCCTCCCTCCCTTCCTCTCTCTCTCCATCCCTCCCTCCCTTCATCTCCTTTCTCTCTCTTCCTCTCTCCCTCTCACTACCTTTCACTTATTTATGTCTCCAATATTACTTCACTCCCTCCCTCCTTCCTTCCATCTTAAACAACCTCCACACTCTCACGTCTTCCTTCCTTTTCCTCTCTTTTCTCTCATTTTTATTTCCCTCTTGTCTCTCTCACTCTCTCCTCCCACACACCTCTCTCCTTCCTCACTCACCTCTCTCTTTATCTCTAACTACATCCCCTCTCATTAAGTCTTTCTTTTTTTTATCTCCTCTCATTTAAGTAACTCTTCTTTATCTTCTTGCTCTTTGTTCATCCATCCCTCCCACTACCTCTCCCTCCCTCCTTTCTCACTCTATGTCTCTTCATTCTTTCTATCTCTCTCCTTCCTTCCAGCCCTCCCTGCATCCCTTACAAGCACCCACTCATGCCCCTCCCTTTGGTTCTTGCTCTCCCCCTTTCTCACTCACTTTACTCTAATTATCTCTCACACTCCCTCACTCACTCAATCTCTCTCCCTTCTATTGCCTACTCTTTCACACTTAATATATCTCTTTTATCTCTCCTCCATTTATATGTCCCTTTCTCTTCCACCCTCTCCCTCTCCCTCTCTTCCCTCCCTCCATCCCTACCTCCCTACCTGCCTCTAACTCTCTTGCTCCTTACCCCCTCTCCCCTCTTTTTCAATCTCTCTTTCTTGAATGTTCTTCATCTCTATCTCATTCATTATTTATTTATCTCTCTATCTCTCTTCTCTTACTCTCTCTTATTTGTTCTCTATTTGTCTCTCACCCTCCCTTACTCTTCATCCCCTCTTTCTTTCTCCTGCTCTACTTGCATCTCACTTTTTCCTTCTCCCTCTCTCTCTATCTTTCTCCATCCTTTCTCTTTCCTTCTCTCTTCCCTTCTCTCTCATTCTCTCCCTAATGCTTTTATTCATTCACTTCCCTCTCTTTCTTTCTCTCACTCCTTTCTATCTTCCCTATCTCATACTTTTGTTTTCATCCTCTTTCTCTCTCTCTCTCTCTTGCCCATCCTCCCTCTTTCTCCCTGTCACTCTCTTACTCTCTTTTTTATCTATTTTCTTTCTTACGCTTTGTTTCTTTTGCAACCTTTCTCTCGCTTTGTCTCTTTCTCGTTCAAGCTTACTCTCTCTATTATCTCACTCTCATTATTCTCTTGCTCCCTCTTTTGTTTCTCTCTCTCATCTACTCTAATCTCACTCTCTTTATCCAACCATCTCTTTGTCTCTATCTCGCTCTTCTTTCTCTCATCTCTACCCTCTCTCACCCACGCTCTCCCTTCCTCCCTCCCTTCATGTTTTCCTCTCTCACTCCATATAACTTTAAGTCTTTCTTTCTCTCTATCTCTTCCTAGCTTTATCATCCTCATGCTTTTCTTTTATATCTGTCCCTTCCATCCTACCTCCCTCTCTTCTTAATCTCTTCTTATCACTGCCTCTCACTCTTTTATTTCTTACCTTTCTCTATCTATCTCCACCACGCCTCAATAACTTTTTATCTCTTTCCCACTCTCTTCATATTCTCTTCTTATCTCACTGTTCTATTTTTCTTGCTCTCTTTTCTTCCCTTTTCCAATCTCTATGACTCTTTCTCCCCCGGCAATGCCCCTATCTTGCTCTCTCGCTCCCTCACTCTCACTCAATCCGCACTAACTCTCCCTCTTTCTTTTGTTCTCTTTAACACTTTTCATCCCTCGCTCTCTCCCTCCCTACCTCCCAATCCATACATCTACAATGATCTCACTCTATCCCCCATTTTTCTCTATCTCTCATCCCATTTCTCTCGCTTTTATCTCTCCCATCCACTCTCTATCCTACTACCTCCCTCCCACTTTCTCTCTCTATCTCACTATCTTCAATCCCTCACTCATCTCTAATTTCATTATCTTTTTCATATATTTCATGCTATCACTTCTTTTCTCTCTCTCTCTCATTCTCTCTCTTATTAACAATCTCTTATCATTTTCTACACCTCTTTGTTTCTCTCCTAACATCTTTGTTCCCATTCCCTTTCTCTATTTCTCTCACTTCTTTCTTTTCTTGCTCTCTCTTCTCTCTCAATCTCACTCTTTCTTCTATCACTCTCTCTGTCTTTCTCCCTCTCCATTCTTCTCTTTCTATTCCTCGCTCTTTTTCTCTCCCTCCCTCTTCCTTTCCCTTACTCATGCATTCCATCACTTCTTCACTTCATCACTCTCTACCTTCTATCTCGCTCTTTCTCCTTCTCTTCTTCTCTCTCTCTTCTTGCTAAATCTTCTCTTTATATCTTTCTCTTTCACACTCCCTCCCTCCCTCCCTCCCTCAATCTATCTCTATTCTCTCTTATGAGAAGAGAGAAATGAGAGAGGGAGAGAATAAAGATAGTGTTAAAAGAGAGAGGAATTTGGAGATTAAAAAAGGGTCAAAGAGAAAGAACAAAGGAAAGATGGGGATAGAGAGAATAAAAGTGAGAGAGTAATAGTGAGAGAGAGTGGGAGGGAACAAGAGACATAAGAGATTTTGAATGGAGAAAGAATCGAGAGAGAGAGAGAGAGGGAGGTAAATATATAGAGACAGGAGAGAGATGAGAGAGTAGGGAGGGAGTTAGTACCAAGAGTGGGAGAGAGAGGAAAAGATAGAGAAGAGAATGAATAGAAAGAGAGAAATGAAAGGCTGAGTGAGGAGGGGGAGAGTAAGCGAGTGATAGAGAAGGTCAAAGAGATAAGGGAGAAGGAGGGAGGGTAGGAGAGGGCACAAGAGAGTGAGATTGAGAGGTAGGGAATGAGAAAAGAGCTCGGGAGAGTGAGAGCAAGAAAAAGAGACAAAGAGTGAGAGCAAGAATGAGAAAGTCCTTCTCTCACTCTCCCTCTTTGATCTTCCCTCCATCTATCCTTCCTCAGCTTTCTCAATTTTTCTTCTCGCTCTAGCTTGCTCTCCCTCTTCTTTCACATTTTCTATTATATTGTTCCCTTTTTCTCTTTCCCACACTCTCTATATTGCTATCTCTCTCTCTCCTACTCCATCTCTCTTCCTTTACACTATTTTCTTTTTGCCACCCTCTAACTCTCTCTCTCTTGGCCTCCTCCACCCTTTTTATATATATCTCTTTCCTCCTTCCTTTTTTTCTCTCTCTTATTTGTTCTGACACACTCATTCTTCCCCTCTATCTACCTCTTAATCTCCCTTCCATTCATCTTACTCTTGTATCTCTCCTCTTTCTCTGACTATCCTTCCCTCCCTTTATCAACCCTTCTCTCTACTCTATCTCCTATCTCAATCTCTTCTTTATATTTTCTCTCTCTCATGCTATCTCGCCCTCCCTTCCTCCCTCCTTCCCTCATTTCCTCCATCCCTCTATCTCATTCTATCACCCTCACTATCCTTCTCTCACCCAATCTCTCTTCCTCTCTCCCTTCTTTTTTCTTTAACTATATCTATCTTCTCTCTTTTATTCTCTCCTTCTCTATCAATCTCTTTCTATCCCTCCTGCTCTCGCCCTTCTTTCTCTCTACCTAGCTCAATTACTTTTTCTCTCCTTGCTCTTTTTTCCTCTCTTTTTCTTTCTTTCAATCCATGCTCTCCCTTTCTATCACTATCACTCTATTATTATTGTCTAACTTTTTTCTGTCCCTAATGACCTCTCTCTCGCCCACTTACAATCTCTCTCCTATTCTCTCACTTGCTCCCTCTCTTTATTGCTCACTCCCTCTCTCCCACACTCTTTTTCTTTCACTCTTTCTATTGTTCTCTCTCTCTCTCTCACCCACTATCCCCCAATCTCTCCCTATCTTATGGACTCTTTCTCTCTCTACTCTACCTCTACCTCACTCTCCCTTTATACCCCTCATTATCTTTATATCACTTTCACCCTTTTATCTTCCACCTTATCACTCTCTCTTCTGCTGAGTCGCTTACTCTCTCTTCTGCTGAGTCACTTACTCTCTTTTCTTTCTCTCTCCGAGTCTCTCTTTCCTTTTCTACTTGTTTTCTTTCTCATCTTCTCTCTCACTTTCACTTTCTCTATATCTCTCTTGATCTCACTCTTCTCTCACTCACGCTTTCCCTATCTTACTCTCTCTCCCCTTTCCTGCTCTCTCTCACCCTCCCGTCCTCATTTCCTCCCTTACTTTGTCACTATAATTCTCTCACTCTCTCACTTTTCTCCTCACTCCCTATTTCTCTCTCTCTATCTCACTCTTCTATCCTTCTCTTACTTCGTCTCTCCCTCTTTCCCTCCCTCCTTCCCTATAACTTGATTCATTCTTTCTCTCTTCTCCCTTTCTCTCTATCTCCCTCTCTCCCCTCCCTCCTTCTCCCACTATCTCACCCTGCCTCTCCCATGCCTTTCATCTCTCTCTTCCTCCGTCACTAGCTCTCTCTTTAACTCTCTCTCCCTCTCCCACCCTCCCTCCTCTCTTTCTCTTTTTTTATCTTCTTATTTTTGTTCTCTCTTTCCTTCTCTCACTCGCTTTCTCTTTCATTTCCTACATCACTTCTCTTTAACATTATACTTTGCTTTCTTTCTCTATATTTAACTTTCTCTTGATCTTTCTCATTTTCTATCCTTTTCCTCCACTCTCTCCTGTCATGTCTTTCTCTCTTGGCTCGTCCCACTCACTTTGACTCTCCCTCTCTACTGTTCTCTCTGTTGTATTCTCTCTCTAACAGTCTATTCCTCTCCCTCTTTTCATCTCTCTTTTTATTTCATTCTTTCTCATGCATGCTCTCTCTATATTCTCATGCTTCCTCTTCTCTTTATCTCATCTCTCTCTCCTCTTCTATCCCTCCCTCTCTTCTACTCTCTCTCGCTCTCTCTTTCTCTCTTGGTCTATCTCTCTCACTCTAACTCTCTCCCTCCCTACAATTCTCTCCATCATATTCTCTCTCTCATGCTCTACAGCTCTCCCTCCCTTCAACTCTTTTTGTATTACATTCTCTCATGCATACTCTTTCTCTATTCTCATGCTTCCTCCTTTCTTTCTCTCTCTCCCACTCTCTCTATCTAACTCTTGCCCACCTCCCCCATCTTCCCTACTTCTCTCCTCCCTCCTTTCTTCTCACTCTCTCTTACTCTCTCCCTCTTTCTCACACAATCTCTCCTCTCTCTCACCTTTTTCGCCTTCTTTATCTCCCAGTCCCTCTCTATAGCTCCTCTCTCTCTCCTCTCTCTGAGTTTATCCTTCTTTCCCTCCCTTAATACCTCTCTCTCTCTTCTATCTCCTCCCTTTGTCTCTTTTCTCTTTTTTTTCCCTCTCACTCTCCTTCCCACTCTCTTACACTCTCTCTCCCAAACTCGCTCTTTCTTACTCTCTCCCTCTCCCATCCACTCTCTCTTCCTCCTCCCTCTTCCTCTCCCATCCACTCTCTCTTCCTCCCTGTATCACTTCTACCCTCTTTTCTCTATCTCTTCTTCTCTCCCTCCCTTCCTTTTTCTCTTCCTCCCTTTATCTCTCCATCTCTTTTCTCTCTCACTCAGTCTCGTTCTAATTTTATCCCTCTTTCACCCCTCACTTTCTCTCACCCCTTTGTTACTTTATCTTTTACTTTTCTTCTCTCTCTCCCACTATCACACACTCTCGTTTGTCGCTATCTTCTCTCATTTCTCTAGCTCTCTCATCAATTTCTTGTTCTCTATTCATTTGTCTCTCTCTCTTTTCTTTTATCTCATCATCTCTCTGCTCTCCCCATTTCTCCCTTTCTCTCTTTTCTCTTGCTCTCTCTCTCTTTCTCTCCGTCTTTCTCCTTTTCCCTCACTCATGCCTTCCATCTCTCCTTCCATCTTGTCCTCTATAACTCTCCTTCTCTTTCTCACTCTCTCTCACCACCCCTCTCTCCTTTCATCTCTCTAGCTCTCTCCTTTTATATTCTCTCATTCGATCCATCCTTTTTCTTACTCTGTTTTGTGCTCTCCCTCTTTCTTGCACACAATTTCTCTCCTTCTTTCTCTCTATCTCATTCTCTCTCTGTCCCTCCCACTCTCTCACTTTTTGTATTTGTCTTCTTCCCCTTCTCCCCTTTATCCCTTCTATTTCTCCGCTCCCTCCTTTCTTGCTTGCTCTTTCTCCCCCTCACTCTCTCCCTCTTTCTTTTGCTCTCACTCACATTCTTATTTCACCCTCTTCCCTCTCCCCCTCACTTCTTCTTCATCTCTATCTTTCCCTCGCTCTCTCCTGCTCTCTCTATAATATCACTCTTGCTCTCACACACTCTCTCTTCTCATTCACTAAATCTCCTCCCCCTCTCTCTCTTGATCTCTCTCTTCTCTGTACTCTCTCTCATCCTCCCTCCTATCTTCCCTTTCTCTTTCACCATCTCTGTAAGCCTCATTCACTCAATCTCTTTCTTTCTCTTTCTCTCCTTTCTCCCTCTATCACTTTCTCTATCTATCTCACCCTCCCTGTCCCTTTCTGTAACTTTCTCTCCCATCCATCCATCTCTCCTCAATTTCCTTCTCTCTCTTATCCCTTTGTCACTATCTCTTTATCACTCTCATTCAATCTACGACAATTCGCTATCTCTCCTATCTTTTGATCTTTCACTTTCTCTCACTCTATCCCTATTTGGCTCACCATCTTTTCTCCCTTTTATATTTTGCTCTCCCTCCTTTCTCTATCTCTCACTCCCTCACTCCCTCCCTTTCCCTCTCCCTTCTCTTGCTTAATCTTCTCCCTCATTTTTATGCTTACACTCTCTCTTCATCTCTCTTCTTCGCTCCTTTTCCTCACTCAAAAAGTCTCTCTCTCTTTCTCAATCTCTCACTCACACTCTCTATAACCCCCCTCTCCCTCTCAACTCTCTGCCTCTCTCTCATCCTCTTCAATTCCCTACCTCTACATCGCTCTCCCTCTCTCCACTTCTTTCCTTTATTTATCTCTCTCTCCCTTTTCTCGCCCTCCCTCTCTCTAGCTTATTCTAATTATCTCTCTCTATCTTCTCCCTCCATTTGGCTCTATTACTCTCCCTCTCACTTTATCGCTTCCTCTCTCCATATCTTGCTCTCTCACCCTTTCACTCTCTCTCTCTTGTATTATCTCTCTTGCTCGTTTCTCTCATTTTTTGTTACTTGCTCTCTATCAATTTCACTTATTGCTCTATCTCTCTCTCACCACTCCCACCCACTCCCTCCTTCTCTATCTCTCATCCCTACCCCACTCTAACTCCATACATACCTCCAAAACCTCTCAAGAATTATCTTTAATCATTCTTTTCTTTCTTTCCCTCCAACCCTTTCTTTAACTCTCTCTTTTTTTGCTTCCTATTTTTACCCATTCATCTGTATCTGCCCCTCTCTTCCTCACTTTAACTCTCTCTCCCTCTCCCTCTCTTGTTTATTGTAGCTCTCCCTCCCATATATCCCTCATTCTCTCAATCTTTCTTTCTTAGTTACTTTATCTCTCTTTTTCTCTGTCAAACCTCTCTTTCTTGCTCTATCCCTCTCCCTATCTCCCTACATCTCCCTTTCTCTTTTCCTACAATCTCTTCTTTCCTCTCTCGCTCTGTGTCATTACTTTCATCTCTCTCTCACTATCTCTAATGCTCTTTCTCTCTCTCCCTCTCTCTCACTCTCCCTTTATCTATTGAAATCTCTTGGTAGCAAGCATTATCCTTTCCCCTGCACTGTCTCTCACTCATTCTATATCTTTCTCACTTCCTCACTTCTTTGTTTACATCTCTTGGTTGCAAACATTATCTTTTCCCCCTACACTCTCTCTCACTCATTCTATATTTATCTCACCTCCTCCCTCTCTCTCTCTCTGTCTCGCATACTTGCTTCGCCACCTACTCTCCCTCCCCTTAGTTGGATACCTCTTCCATATTCACTTTACAAATTTTTTAAATTTTTATTGAGTTCTTTTTTCTATTCTTCTTTTGCTCATCCTTACACTGTATCTCTCTCTCTCACTCTCTCTCACTCTCTTTTGACTCTTTCCATCTACTCCCTATTCTCTCACTCCCTCATTTGTTCCCTCCCTTCCTCTCTTTTAAGATCTCTACTTTGTGGTCCTCTCTCTGTCTCTTGTCCTCACCCAAAATTTTTTGTTTACTTCCTTCTATATTGTTCATATTTCTCTCTCCACTTCCCTCCCACTATCTCTACTCCCATTCCACCCTCTATCTCTCTCGATCTCTCTATCTCTCCTTCTCCCTCTCTCTCTCTCTTTCACGCTCCCTCAACCTTGTTCTCACCTTCTCTCCACTATTTCTATAACTTTCTCTACTTTTTTTCCCTCTCTCATTTTCTCTTTCAAAATCTCTATATCTCTCTCCCTCCCAATCCTATTTTTGCTCTAATTCTCTTGTTATTTATTCCTCTCTGTTCCAATCTCACTAATTTTCTCCATCCCTATTCTCTCTCTTCCCTATCTCTATTCTCTCTCTTGTCCCCTTTCATGCCCTCTCTCTCACTCGATCACTCCCTTCTTCCCTCACTTTTACTTGCTTCCTGCCTCAATCCCTCTCTTCATCTTTGTTTCTCTCTATATCCTTTTTTAATTCTCTTACTATCTCTCCCATCATTATTTTCTCCCCTCGCTTTTCCTTCTCCTCCCTCTCTCACTCCCTCTTACTCTCTCTTCTCTCTGTCAATCTCTTTATTTTGCTCATATCTTTCTTATTCTCACTCTCTCTCTTGGTCTTCTCATTCACTATACCCTTCTCTAACCCTCTCTTCCCTATCGTTATCACTTGCTTCTCTTGCTCTCTTTCCCTTGCTCACTCTTCCCTCTCTTCCTTGCTCTCTTTCTCTCTCCCTTAATTGTTATGTTTTTCTCTACCACTCCTCCCACTATCTATCACTCAGAAGAAATAGTAAGAGAGATGAGACAGAGAAAGATGGAGAGAGCTAGAGAGAGTGAGAAAGAAATAGTGAGAGGAAAGAGAGAGGGAGTGAGAGGGAGGTAGAGCCAGTGGGAAGCATGAGGGGAGTGAGAGGGAGGTAGTGATGAAGAGAAGGTGTGAGAGAAAGAGAGGAATGGTGAGAGGGTAGAAAGAAAAGGGAGTGAGAATGAGTAATGGAGAGGGGGAGAGAGTGAGAGTAGAGAGAAGAGAGGGAGATCTAGCATGATAGAGAGAGGGAGGAGTGGAAGAGAAATTCAAAACAATTAAGGTAGAGAGAAAGAGAGAAAATAAGAGAGGAAGGAGCGAGAGTGGGAAAGAGAGTGAGAGGAGCAAGAGATAATGATAGGGAAGTGAGGGTGAGAGAATGGTATTGTGCGTAAGAAAGGGAGATATATGAAGACTGAGGGAGAGTGGGAATAAGATATAAGAGAGGAAAGATAGCGAGAGAAGAGAGAGTAAGAGGGAGTGAGATAGGGAGGGGGAGGAAGAGCGAGGGAGAGAAAAGGATGAAGGGAGAGATAGTAAGAGAAATAAAGAAGGATAAAGAGAGAAAGAGAGATGAAGAGAGGGAGAACAAAATTGAGAGAAGAGAGAACAACAAAAGAGGGTGAGAAAGAGTGAAAGTAATGAAGTGAGAGAACAAAAGAGCATTGGAGCAATAGAGAAAAGAGAGAGGGACAGAGTGAGAGAGGGAGGAGAAGAAGAGAGGGAGGGAGAGAAGGATGGAGGGAGATATGGAGAGAGAAAGAGAGAGAAAAGAGAGAATGTGACAAAAGAATCTTGCAAGGGAGGGAAAGAGCGAGGGGTAGAATGAGTGGTGCAGATAAGAAAGGAGAGGGATAAAGGGAGAGACAGAGGGTGGGAAGGATGGGAAGAGAGAAGAAAAAGGGAATAGAGAGGAGAAATAGAGAGTACAAGGAAGAAAGAAAGTGAGTGATATAATATAAGAGAGCGAGCCAATGAGATAGGAAGATAGAGGGAGAGCAAGAGAGAGAGATAAAAGGAGATAGAGATTGCAACAGAGAGTCAGAGAAAGAACTTGATAGAGGTAGGAGTGATAAAAAGAGATGGGGAGAGAGAGGGAGTGAAGAAAGAGAAAGAGTGCGGAAGGAAGGGTGAGAGAAATTGATTGAGAAATAAACAAGAGGGTGTGAGAGATATAGACTTTTCAATATAATGAGAGGGAGAGTAAGAAGGAGAATGAGGGAGAAAGATGGGGAGAAAAGAGAGATAGAGTAAGAGAGAAGGAAGGGAGGGAAGGAGGGAGAAAGAGAAAGCAACAAATAGGAAGATATATGAAGAGTCATAAAGAGGGAGATAGAGGTAGAGATGAAGAGGGAGAGAGGAGGCCTAACAATGGTAGAGAGATAAAATGGGAGTGAGAATTGGAGTGGCAAAGAAAGAGAGTGCAATAGAAAGGTGAAAAGATTCATACAGGGTGCAAATGATGCAGAACAATAGAAAAATATTAAGGGAGGGAATAAAAATATTGTAAGAGAGAGAGAAAATGAGGGAAGGAGGGAGGGATAGAAATAGAAAAGTACGAGCTAGAGAAAGGGATGGAATGAGAGAGGAAAGAGGAAGGGAGGGATGGAGAGTAGAGAAAGAAGGCGGTAGGGGGATAGAGAGGTTGATACTGTAAGAGATATAAGAAAGGAGAGAGTGAACAAAAAAAGAGAGAGAAATGAGAGCAAGATAGATGAAGGAAGAAAAAATGGAAGGGTGAGAGAGGAAGAAAGTGAGAAGGAGAGAGAGGAAAGAAACATAATAGAGAGATTAGAGAGAGAGGAGGTTGAGGGAGAGAGTGTGTGATAGTGATTTATAGAGGGGCGAAGAAAGAAAGAGATGAGAGAAAGTGAAATATGAATAAAGAGGTAGATATAGTGCAAGTAAAAGAGAAAGAGGGAGAAGGAGGGCGGTAGAGTGATAGAGCAAGATCATAGGAGAGAGAGGGAGAGAGGTAAATAGTGAGGGAGGGAAGGATAGTGAGACACAAAGAGAGGAAGTGAGGGAGGGAGGCAGGGGAAGAGAGTGGAGAGAGCGAGAGAGAGAGAGGACTGATAGAGAGAAGATTAAGAGGGAGATTATAAAAGAGAAGGAGAGAAAGTGGGAAAGATAGAGCGCTCAAGCGAGTAAGAGAGACACAAAGAGGGAGGTGGAGAGATGAAGGGATAGAGATAGAGTGAGGGAGAAAAAGGGACAGAGAAATGAGGATAGAGTGAGGGATAGAGAGAATAAGATAAGTTTGGAGAGAGGGATAACAAGAGTTGGGGAGAGAGAGAGAGTGAGCAAGAGAGATTGAGTGAGGGAGAGAGAGTGTTTGAGAGAGAGGGAGAGAGAGAAAGAAGGAGATGGAGAGAGAGAGTGTGTGTGGTTGAGGGTGAAAGAGGTGAAGAGTTGCTTAAAACGTAGAGAGATATGTAGAGAGTGCGAGAGAGATGGGTGAGAGAGATGAGAGAATGTGAGGGAGAGTGAGGAAGAGTAAGTGAGAGAGAGAGAGAGAGCAAGAAATGGAGTAAAAGTAAATGAGAGAGAGAAAGAATAAGACATAGGGAGAGAGTTTAGAAGAAAGAGAGAGAAATATAGAATTAAGGTGTGAGAGAGAGCTAGGAAGAGGGCAATAAGAGGTTGAGAGTGAAAGGTTGTGGGTGATGAATAGGCCAAGTGGGGGAGGGAGGTAGGGAGAGCTAAAGAGATGAGACATTGAGAGAGAGATAGAGGGTGAGTGAGATAAATGGAGGGAAAGAGAGAATGAGAAAGAGTGGGAGAGAAAGAGGGAGAATTAGAGGAGAGAGAAGAGAGAGTGGGAGAGTTAGAGTGAAAGAGTGGGAGGGAGAGACAAATTAATGTATGAGAGAAGAAAGTGAGAGAAAAAGGAGGGAAATAAAGAGAAGAAGGGAGATCGAGAGGGAGAGAAAGAGGGACGTGGGGTGGGACTTTTTGAGGTTTAGAATGGGGAAGAGATATATAGAGATAGAGAGTGAGGGAGAAAGAATATAGAGTGAGAAGGATAATAAGAGAGAGATAGAGAGAGAAAGAGAGTGTTAGAGAGGGATAGGAGAGAGAGAGACTGTGAGAGCGAGTAAAGGAGAGCAAACAAATAGATTCAAAGAAGGAAAAGATAGATAGAAAGAAGGGTGTGAGTGAAAGAGAAACTGACTTCAAAAAATAGATAGAGAGATACCAAAGAGTGATAAGGAGAAGAGAGAGACCAGGAGAGAGAGTAAGAGAGAGGGAGAGGCAGAGAAAGAGAAAGAAACATTGACAAAGAGAGAGAAAGAGAGAG
>NEWO01000941.1:179838-191311 GCA_003013225.1 Phalaenopsis aphrodite
AGAGGGATTGATGAGAGAGAGATCAAGGGAGAGAGGTAGAGAGAGTGAGTGTAAAAGCGAGAGAAAGAGATAGTTAAGTGATGAGATGGAGAGAGTGAGACCACAAGAGAGAGGTCAAGATTGGCAGTGAGAGATTGAGGGAGAGCAATATAGAGAAATAAGGGACAGATGAGGAGAGAGAGTGAGAAGGGTTTAGAGAGAATGAGATAAGAATGGTGAGAGAGACTAAACAAAGAGAGGGAAGTTCAAAAAGTGAGAAAGAGATTGTGGGAGAGAGAGAGAGAGAGAAAGCTTGAGAGAGGGAGAGTGAGAGAGATAAAGAGAGGGAGGGGAGACAAAGTGAGGAAGAGAATTAAGGAGAGAAGTATAGAGAGGGAGGGAGAGAGGGAGGGAGACAGTGGGAGAGAGGGAGAGCAAAGGTGAGCATGTGAGAGAGATCGAGAAACATATTAAGAGAAAGAGAGATAGAGAAGATAAGAGAGTGTGAGTGAGAGTAGAAGATATAAGGAGATACGGAGATAACAAGAAGGCATGAGAGAAAGCTAGGAAGAGGGAAAGAGAAAGTTGAGAGAGTGGGAAAGGAAAAGAGAGAAATTTGGGGATGGAGGTAGGGGAGATAGAGAGATGGAGTGAGAGAAAGGAATAGAGAGAGTTTAGGAGAGAGAGAGAAAGTGATGGAGAGAATGGGAGTGAGAGAATAAGAGAAGAGAGAGAAGAGAAGGAGAGAAAGAAGAGAGCAATATGAGGGAGGGATAGGAAAATAGAGAGAGGAAGGGAGGTATGGAAGGGAAAAGAGATGCAAGTACGAAGGAAGAGAAAGAGGGTGGTAGAAGGAGGTAGAAAGAAAGTGTGTGATGGTTTTAAATGAGGAAAGAAAAAGACATTAGGAGGGAGAGAGCTAGCGAGAAAGAGAGATATAGACCGAGTGAGTAAGAGAGAGAGTACGACTTCGGGAGAGAGAGAGCGAGTGAGAGAGAGGGAGAGAGAGCGAGTGATAAGAGAGAAAGAGTAAGGTAGAGAGAGTTGGTGAGGAATTAAAAAAGGGAGATGGGAGAATTAAAGATTGTTTTCAAGAGATAGAGGGAGAGAGAGAAATGAGAGATAGAACGAGAGAGAGATATGTTTAAATTAATGAGTGGGAGAAAGAGAAAGAGATGGAGAGAGAAATACCAAGAGAGAGAATAAAGAGAAGAGAGATAGGGTGAGAGGGAGAAAGAGCAAAAGAGGGAAGGAGGGAAGGAGAGAGAAGGAGATGAAGATCAAGTGAATAAATAAGGAGGGAGGATGTGGGAGAGGGCAAGAGAGAGTGAGGGAGAGGGCAAGAGAGAAAGGAAGAAAGGAAGGGTAGAAGAGGGAAAACATAGAGAAAAAGGGCTAAGAGTGAGAGAGAGAGAGTGCGGGCAAGAAAGAGAGCAAGATAAACATAGAAGTGCAAGAGATAGAGAGTGATAGCAAGGACCAAAGAGAGATAAATTGAGGGAGACAAATAAAGAAAGTTATATGGAGGGAGGGAGATAGACAGAGGGAGAGAGTACAAGAGATGGAGAATAAGAGAGAGATAAATTAAGAGAGAGTAATAGAGAGAAGGTGGATAGAGTGAAAGTGAGGGAGGGAGAGACGGGCGTGAGATAGAGAGAGATAGTGAGAAGGAGAAGAAAGAGAAGCTATAGAGAGATAAGTGAGAGTGAGAATAAAGAGGACAATGAGAGAAAGAGAATGAGAAAAGAGAGGGATGGAGAGAGGGGAAAGAGAGCTAGAGAGAGGAAAAGAGAGCTAGAAAATATGAGCAAAAGAAAAGTTTGGGAGAGAAAAAAGAGAAAGAGCCAGATAAACTGAGAGAGAGAGAGGGCAAGCAAGTGATAAGATAGGGAAGGAGAGAGAGAACGAGCAAGAGGTAGAGCAAGAAAGAGGAGAGAGAGATAAAAGAAACAAGAGAGATGAAGGGAGGGCGGAGGAAGGGAGAAAGGGGTTAGAAAGAAAGAGAAAAAGGAAGTGAGAAAGGAGTGAGAGAGATAGAAAAAGAAAGTGAGAGAGAGAGACGATGAGGTAGGAAAGAAAAAGATAGAGAGAGGATATGATAGTAAAGAAAGAGAGAGAAATAGAGAGAGGGGAGGAGAAGGGAGAGAGTGTCGGTTGGTGAAAGAGTGAAATAGAGCAGAGAAGAATGAGAGAGGGAGAGAGGGAAAAAGAGAAGGAAATAGAGAGAGTGAGAGAGAGAGAGCAAGAAACAGTGGAAGGGAGAGAGATAAAAGGTGGGAGGTAGGTAGAGGGATAGAGAGAGGGAATGAAAGGTATAAAAGAGAGAGAGAGCGATAAATGGAGGGAGAGAGTAAGAGATGAGCTAGAGAAAGAGAGAGAGAAAAGATGGTGAGGGAGAACCAAAAGGGAAGGGTGGGAGAGTGAGAGAGAACAAAAAAGGAGAGAGAGAGATAGAGTGTGTTAGATATGGTGTGAAACTTAGAGAGGGAGAGAGGGTAAAAAATGTGAGAGAAGAAAAAAATAGAGAATAACAAAAGAGAGAGAATGAGAGAGAGTGAAAAAGGCAGTAGCATATACAAAAGGGAGATAAGAAGAGAAGTAAAGGATATCTCAAAAAGAGAAAAATACTCAAGATTTGGTCATTTGCACTCACTTGGACCCTTTCACCAAAAATTGACTTAACCATGTCTAAGCCACGAAAGTAATGATTTCACAGCCACCAAAACCTTCCTAAAGACCAGGCTAAACCCTCCTAAAATAACCATGACAAGCTATGGACCAATGGATCCCCAAATTAAATGATTTTACCCATTTTTGGACCTAACTTGAAATATCTCCAACATCATCACTTACCCTTGGGAGATAATCATCATTATCCACCCCCTGACTTCCCTGAGCCAAGAGGTGACCAATGCCTGGCCGGCCAGCCACCTTGATAGCTGGAAAATGGCCAAAACCATGGCCAATATAAGGGATTTTCACCCAATTCAAACCCAAAAGCCAAATCAGCCCAGCTGCTCATTGGAGCTTCTCTGCCCTCCACATAAGCAACCAAATGCACCCCTCAATTGGCCCTAGAAGCCAGCCTATGCCATTTTATTTACACTCCCCCTCCATGGCAAAAGAGTGAGAGCTTGAAATTCTTTGGGGAGACTCTATAAAACTTCTTCAAGAGCTTCTTGGAGACCTCTTGAGCTTAACTAAACCTTTCTTAGCCACTCAAATCCATTGCTTGAGTTCAATTTTGGAGCTCAATTTCAAGGCCGAATTAGGACATCCTCCAAACCTCCACCAAATTAAAATTAATTGTACCCACACCATACCAACATCAAGAGAAGAAGATCCCCCATAAAAGCCCCAGCATCCGACCACCCTAAGGTGGACTTCAACAAAACCCCCAAATTGGCCTAGATCGAATTTGGGTCTATGCATTTTACCATGACTAGAGGCTCCATCCCTAGGCTTCTGGCACCCACATAAAGCTTCTACAAGCATTCGATTGAGGCTACCCCTCTTGGACCAAGGTATTCAAAGTTAACCCTAAACCAAGCTTCTTTTAATTATTCATGAATATAATGTCAATTTAAGGGTTTATCAACCAATGGATGTGTTCTACTAGTCAATACGAGCATTTTAAAAGAAATTTCATACAATTTTCTTAAGAATCAAGTGAGATATTAGCATTTTAAAAAGGACGGTTTTCGGGTCCAGTTCATTTGAGACGATGACCCTTGACCGTCAGATCGAGCATGTATTGATCGGGTGGCCCTGATCGCGTTGGACAGAACATGGTCCGACATGGGCAGGAATGAGCTGGCTGACGGCACCAATCACACAGTGACACGTGGCCTATTCGACCCGTACGAGGTTGACATGGATAAGCAGGAAAATAGGGGCCTTTCTTATTTATTTAATTCTCCAAAACTTCAAAAATACATAACTTTGTGTAGAAAAATCACAAAAATAAAATAAAAATACACTCTTGCTCAGTGAATAGAGGAGAAGAATGTGGAATAAATTTCAAGTCCATTTGATGCATAAAATATTTATAATTAATTAAACACTATATGGAATTATTTGATTCTCCATGCATATTGACACATCACCTTGGCTTGAAATTTTGTCCATGTTGTAGCCTCTGTCAAGGGAAGCATCCTCTGATTTTTCCAAAAGTCAGAGGAGGTTCTTATACAGAGATCCATATTTTCCAAAGTCAGAGGAGGTTCCTCAAGTCATGTGTTTATCCTTCGGGATAAATATAGGATTTGAGGTACAGTGCACTTTAATTTTAAAACTATAAAAAATATGGGGTCAGTTTGATTTAATACTTCAACATCCTTCCAAAGCGGGCGACGAGATTTTGATTCCGGCGACTGACAGCTTCTTACGGGCAACTCCCCACAAACCCCTCCAACCAAAAATAGCACTGACAGCTTCTGGCGACTCCGCTGAGGATGTGCTTTTCTCTCCATTCAAATCAAGAAATATTATTTTCACACATCGGTAATGTGTCCATGTCCCTCTTGGACCAAATTACCCTTCTTTCATTGGCATACTTTACCCATTTCTGTCTTGGGAAGGTATGGTCAACTCCTTGGACTTCAGGACTAGCTGTTCAACCATCTTTGAACAGAGGGGTTCAGAAGGCCATTAAGGACTCTTTAAATTTTTATATGGCGTCAGATCCCCAATAGGTGTGTCAATGGATTATTTCCACCTGGGCATTCTCTGCCTCTAATTGGGTCCCTGTCAGGGTTATTTCGGGGTTGGAGGGGAGTTGCCCGTAAGAAGCTGTCGGTCATCGGAATCAAATCCTGTCACCCGCTTTGGAAGGATGTTGAAGTATGAAATCAAACTCACCCTATATTTTTCAAAGTTTAAAATGAAAGAGCACTGTACCTCAAATCCTTTATCTATCCCGAAGGATAAACACAAGACTTGAGGATGAGGCTCGATCAAATAAACTAAGGAAAGTATGACGTTCATTTGGTCTGCGAAACCTTTGTATTTGCCGACAAGTTCCCCTATTTAATATAAAGAGTTAAATAAGGTTTATATTAAGCTAGGTTTGGACATGCTTCCTATAAGGGCAAGCTCCTATAGATAATTACATCTTAAATGACCAAAGCCACCTAAGAAGACTCTCGATAAAAATCAACAAATTTTATCTTCAAGGAATTTCAAAGGGTAGGACTCTTCAACAAAATCAGACGTAGAGGTGTGAAAGGGGATTGGTTCAAATTTGGAACATTTTATTGTATAATCTAAAGGAAGAAGAACTAGGGGATGTCATGGATCCAGAGGAGAACCCCGTTGACTTCCCAAGCTATCTTAATGTTTGGCTTCAGTTTTGAGGAGAAATATTTAGGTGTTTCATTCTGGCAATTTTATTAGTTAGGGCTTACATTCGTGTGAAACGATCACACAAATAGCCTGGAAGATATGAGGATTTAGGTCATGACAAACGACAACCTCGAAATCCTAAGACGAGTTAGGGCTTATATTATATAGCAGAGCTATACAAAGGCCTAAAGATAAGGTGAGGATTTATGTTGCATACGCAAGCAACCTCAAAGTCCTATGGCTTTGTTGTTTAAGTCTAACGAAGGAAGATTGGATAAGCTGGGGAAGAGAGGTTTTGCTGTTGAAGATGGCAGTGCTGCCCACCATTCTAGCTCCTTGCTGTGACGAGTTCAAGTTTTATAGTATGTCAAGTTATAATGTCAAATCAAGTATTTCCCTCGTTCCAGCACCACTATTTTCTATCGGATTCACTTAGTCCAAATGAACTTACTAAACTCAACTTAATGAGTTCCATAATTTCATTTAAACTGTGGGAAGGCTCGTTAGCAACCGTAGGTTACCTCATTTGAGAGATTCCTGATCATCCTATAGAGACATCTTAATTTAGTTGAAGTTATGGTTTTGTGTGATGTTTGTGATTAAATTTTGAGTTGTTTTATATTTTTTAATGTTGTGGCGGTGAGTTTTATCTTGGTTAATTTTAATTTTGGTTTCGGGTTATGGTTATGGTTAAGATGTATGTAGGTAAATACAAGCGTGAAACATGTAAGGAAAAGGCAGAAGAAAGACGGTACTTAAAACTATAAAAGCGTACCTGGCGAGTCTTCTCGTTCCACCACCTGGAACTTAAAACTTCATGTAAGGGCATTTATGAAGAGCAGGAAAAGCAGAGTCCTGGGGGTTTTCCTAACTCTATGTCGTATTTTGGTGAGTCCTTAAAAGTTTATTTAAGGATGATTTCATTGAGCAAAGCATATTAAGTTTAGTAGATCTTCAAGACATCCAACTGATCTAGAGAAAGAAACAGGTCCGCGCTACTCTCTCGCTGTCTGGTGGAAAATCTCGAGTTCTTTTTAAACTTGTTATATTGCTTAATAATTCATTCCTATAAATATCCTTAATGCTCAGTGAACATTGAAGTCTCAATTATCCTTAAGAAAGGGGTGATTATCATTTATCATTTAATTTGAAAATTATGTGAGTGAATTCCCTCGAAGGGGAAGTTAGTGTAATTTGAACATTTAACCAAATTTTTAATCCTAATTGGGCTTAGTGGTGTTTCAAGAATGTCTGATTTAATTATGTTTATTTTTCTAATCCTCATTTAGTTAATTTTAATTTAGCCTAAGTCACCACTAAGCCCTTATGACCTAGGTGAGTGTCTTAATTAGTTTTGAAAAGGGTTAAACTTTAAGTGATCATGATTCATGATTTGGGTTTTATTTGAAAATCAAAATAGGAGAATTAAATTGATTAATTGTTGACTTCAAAAGTCATACCCCTAAGTCCAGGATCATTTAATTTTAATAAACGTCCAAATGTTTGATGATTTAAAAAAAATATTAACCTAATTAAGAAAGTGGGGTTGGTTTCTACCAATTGAACCCTTGTGTTTCAAGCATCAAATAAATTGATTAAGATCAGAGGTTACCCATTCCCCTCCTTGACTTAAGCCTAAATGTTAATTAAGGCTAAATTTCCAAAATTACACATTTGACCCTAAGGCTCTAACACATCATAATTTGTCAAATTCAATTCAAATGACCTTAAAGTTTTTATCCTACCTCATTCATGCGTCAATTGAGATATCAAAGAAGAAAATGTGATTTTTCAAAATTTAATTTAATTTATTTAATTATTTTAATGCAAAAATAGGATTTTTCAAAGAAAATTCCTAACTTGACCAAGGTAAATTCTAATCCCTTGAAATTTTAACTGGAGGTAGACCTAGACCAGAAAAGCCTTTGGAGAAAATTTCATGATTTTTTGGATTCTCTGTGAATTATTACAATTATTTCAAGTTCTGGGTTATTTAATAAAAATAAAATATTTTAGGAGGTGAAAATTAAGTTTTGTATTTTGGAAAAATCTCCCTAAAGTCAGAAGACTCAGAGGAACAAATTTTATAATATTTTGATTTTTCTTTGATTTATTGGAATTATATTAGTGAAAACTCATTTTTAGCCATTAAAAAAAATTATTTTTAAGCTTTGAAATTCAATATCTTTATTTAGAAAATTAAGAAAAATATTCTAATTGTTCTTAAGTAATTAGGGAGCAATTTAGAACATTTCTATGGTTTTATTATTTTTGAGGTTTTTATGAATTTTTAATTATTTCAATATTTAAAATGGGCTAAAATTAAGTTTTTATTATAAATATAATTTTATTTTTATAAAATATCCTTGATCACAGATAACTCAAAAAACTAAACTTTATAATTTCTTGAGTTATATTTTGATTTTTAAAAAATCATTTAAATGCCTAAAGTAGTATTTATCTTTAAAAATCAACTTAAGTTGCAAATGAACTCAAAATATTTTGTAATTTTTATGATGAGTTCTATGGATCATAAACCACAGTGGAGATCAAAAATCAAGTTATTTAAATGTTTATATTTTCCAAAATTAATTATTTTAGTAATTTGGTGTTTGTAAAATTTATGGATATTTTAAATGACTTGACCCATGAAATTATTTCCAAAAGCTTTTCTGGTCCTTATAGACATTCCAACATTTTCTTAGGATTTTCTAATCAATATGCTAATTTCCATGATTATTTTAAAGAAATAATGTGGAATAACTTGAAAAATATGGATCTCTGTATAGGAACCTCTTCTGACTTTGGAAAAATCTAAGGATATTTCCGTTGATAGAGGCTACAATATGCCAAAATTTCAAGCCAAGGTGATGGGCCAATGTGCTTGGAGAATCAAATGATTTAAAATAGTGTTTAATTAATTAAAAATAAAATATGCATAAAATGGTCTTCAAATTTATTCCACATTGTTTTCTTCTGTTCACTGAGTAAGAGGGTATTTTTATTTTATTTTTGTGATTTTTCTACACAAAGTTATGAATTTTCTAAGTTAAGGGTATTTAAATACATAAGAAAAGCCCTATTTATATATTTAAACCGTGTGTGTCACCTCATTCTACGATAGCTCCGAAGGCATGCGTGGCGCGCTCTGGTTGGACGCCATCGTCCACTTAGCTTGCTTACTCGTTCTGTTGTTTATGTCCCGAGGCGTCGTCTGACTCGATCTTGGCCATCCATGTGATTCACGCACGATCGGACGGCTCCCCGACATCATCCCCGATAGAATGATCATGTGACCGTCCACACTAAAACCCTAAGATCTCTCAGCCTCGACTCAACCAAATCACCTTAGGTTTGATTCTATGGACTTGTCTAAGTGAGACGAACATATCCATACGACAATCATGCAATTAATTTAAGCATAATTAAATGGAGAATCAAAATAGGCTCGGGATGAGGTGAGGTTTTATACCTTTGCTCTGAGAAGTGAAGCTTTGATCAGAGGGGTTCGACATGTTCGTTGGGGTCCAAGGAGGTTATGGATTGAGTCCCTTGTTGCGGTGTAAGGCCTAGGTGTGAATTCGATCACGCCCGAATTTGGGAGTTGGTCTAGAGCTATGGTAGAGGCTTTATAGGAGGGGGATTTTATGGGGTTTTAGCTTCTTTCACTATTGTGAAGGTGTGGGTGAAGTTAATTTAAGTTTGGTGGACTGTGGAGGTGTGTTGGGTTCTGTTCTGGTTTCCTGCAAGGTTTCAAGCTCAAAATTGAGCTCCGACAATGGGAATTGGTGAGGGAAAATGGTCGGAATGCACTGAGGGGATCTTAAGGAAGCTCTGTGTGAAGTTTGGAGAGGCCTCTCTAGGAAAATTTCAGCACACCTCCCATGACCGTGGGAGGTGAGTTTTTATAAAAATGGCCATGTGGTGGCTCTCAGAGCACAATTTTGGGTGCATTGTGGTGCTTAGGTGGAGGGCAAAGGAGCTCCTCAATTTGATTTGGATGAGCTGGCCTCTAGGTTTGATTTGGGTGAGGTTCCATGGGGGTGGCTCTCGGTTTTGAGATTTTCCGACCACTAGGCTGGTCAGCCGGCCATGGGGAGGTGGTTAGGAGCTCAGGGAACCCAGAGTAATCTATCACAACAATTTAATGCAAATGTGCTTTGATTTGGCAAAGATATCTTAAGCATGTGCATTTTTGGAAATAATATCCCTTAATTTGGTGGACCTTTAGTCCATGGCTTGATTTAGGTGGCTTCATGGTGTTTGTACTGGTCACTAAGTCTAACTAATGGCTGTGATGGAGTTAATTTGGCGACTTTAAGGTGGTTAGGTCACATTTATTGCATTGGTCCAAGTGGGTGCAAATGACCAAAACTTAGGTTTGGGCTAGGTTAGCCATTTCAATTGGCCCAAATAAATGTTACATTTGGTGTAGATGATCATAAGGAACAACTTTGGTGAAGAATGGAAATGGTTTTGAGTTCAATTGAAGGGTCAATTTGAAGGAATTTGGTAAGATTAAGTCATATGGTCAAAATTGGGGTTTTGACCCAAATCAAAATTGGGCTGAAATCATGGGCTAGTTGAGCTTGGATTTGGTTTAATTTGGTCATATGAAAAGTGAATTTGAGTTTAGGATTGAAATTGAGGTCAAATTGATGGACCTTTGAATTGAATTTGGGGAAATTTGGGTCTTTAAAGGCAAATTTGGGGGTTTTGGTTAAAGATTGTCAAATTGGCCAAATTGGGTCATGTGATAGTTGAGAGAAATAAATTTGGGAATATTTGGGATTTATTGAGATTTTTTGGGAATTTTTAGAATTTTGGGTCCAAGCGGGGTATTTTGGTAATTTGGGGGTGTTTTAGAGTAAAATACCAAGATGGGCATTTTGGTATTGTTGAGGTACCAATCATCACCAACAAGCCATAGACCAATGAAAACCCCATTTTGGGTCCTCTACATAGTTGTCTTAGCCAAACAATAGCCCTAGGGCTAGTAGGTTTAGGGGACTATCTACATGAGTATCCCAAAAGATCAAGAGATCTAGGCTAGAAATTTGAGTTTAGGATTGTGAGTGAATGTGGGTGTATATAAGTGTAGTGAGTGTAGTGAATGCCTTAGCTCCAAACCAACACCCAAGGTTAACCTTAAGGTTCAACAATCCTAAGGGTGACTCATCTTGAGTTTCCCCATAGTGATCCCACCTACTGAATGCTAGAGGTTAGGACCAATATGTGGAACTTCAAGTTGACTAAAGAGAAGGGTAGAATTTCTAATGGTGAGGGCTCCATGTCTAGTTTTCTAAGAATAGTCAATAGGAAAATCCTATGGCTAGACCTTAGGCTACTAAAAGGGAAAAACTAAACCTCAACCAAAAGTGAGGTCAACAAATGGACCCCCAATAGGTGTGGTGTGTTGGGCAAGTACACCGCGCGTATTGGCGTTGACCGATGAGATCAAGAAAAACCAATACTACTTCTAAGTCAACAGACCGAAAAATATGTGTAGGGTCATGTGTGTGATTTGTTTCTGCCGGGGAATTAGCAGGTGTGTGTTTAATGAAGTTGAGAAGTAGGGACTCTCGCTGAGGATTGGAGAGTGGACTTTGAGTTATGAAATTTCAAAGATTTCCAAAGGATGGTAGTCAGAATGTAAGTGTTGACCCCGTCGTGGGAATTGAAATTGAGATATCAATTTAAAGAGAGAGAGAGAGAGTCGGAGTGTAAGGACCGAACTGAAATGTAATGAATCAGAAATGTAGGACTGATTCAGAAATAAGAATTGAAATGTAGGTCAATTCTCAAAAGAGAGTGCGAGAATGTAAGGACCGACCTCAAATGTAATGAAATAGAAGTGTAGGACTGATTTGAAAATAAGAATTGAAATGTAGGTCAATTTTCAAAAGAGAGTGTCAGAATGTAAGGACTGACCTCAAATGTAATTAATCAGAAGTGTAGGACTGATTTGGGAATGAGAATTGAAATGTAAGTATCAATTCAAAGATCTGAGAATTGAAATGTAAGTATCAATTCAAAGAAGTGAGAATTGAAATGTAAGTATCAATTCAAAGATGTGAGAATTGAAATGTAAATATCAATCCGAAGATGAGAGAATTGAAATGTAAGAATAAATTCAAAGATGTGAGAATTG